>JASANG010003176.1:0-15316 GCA_030248215.1 Enoplolaimus lenunculus
TGCACAGTATATGACTATTAAACGAAATGTTACGCTGTCTGCAAGGCCTACGAAACGACTCGGGTTGAACTTTATACTAAACGGATCCCATTCTACCAACCTGTGTTCTGTTTTGAGCACTAATAAATAAAATTTTAATAGAAATGAACAAAATTCGCTGAGGCGTAAGTTTTAAATATAAAATGAATGCCTTGCAACCAAACAACAATTCTTTTAGAACTTACGTTCATAGCTTTTAGTCAACTAGTAAACAATAGACTTCAGTTAAATGTATGACCTGATTAAGTGAGCTAATGGCGTGTGTTTGGTTCATTTCGTACAGTTTGAAGAATGCACCCAGAAGTTATAGTATGCTAGCATTGCGCAGGGGGGGCTAGGCGTCACAGTGGTAACAGTGCTGCCTAAACGCAGTAGTTCGTTACTAGCTTTCCCATTGCTTAATGAAAAGGTTTGAAGTATCGGGTCATACCTAGACTGACATACGCGCTACACCGTGAGCGCAATGGTGAATATAGGCGCGCTATGAATACGGTATATGAGCAGAGGGGAGGGGCGTCGTGGCGCAGTGATAACAGCGTCTGCCTAACACATGCTTGCCGTCATCATAGGGTCGACATATAGTCGACGGAGAAAAGCAGCTGGAGAAGCAGGCTGCATGATTCACTTTTAAAGTGTTCGTTTAAGGATCCGTTGGCTAGAGGTCTATTCCCTGCTCTGTAGGCCCGCTATTCCAGCTGCTTAGTAAGCATTTGTAAATTGTAAATGTTTGTTATTATAAAGGTAACGGGAGTTTATGTGATTACTATTTTGATTACTTAATGAATTTAAATTTGGCTGAACAGCATTCTGATTACGTACTGCGTCAAACGTTCATGCCTTGTTGTTTGCATGGTTGTAGTCAATGTAACCGGAGTGGAATTGTATTATTATTTAGTCTCGGTTTTTTACCGAGACCGCACATTCCTGGTGCACTATTCGGACATTCCACCATGCAATACTGTTACATCTTTCTCTTAGGGGGCGGGGAAAATATTTGTCCTTTTTTTTTGCGGGTGTAATTTATATTTTTTTTTTTGAACATATATATACTATATAACACACATTTATACTCATATAACGGAGAGCAGTGTTCGCGAACAGGCAGTGAGGAAGAAAAAAAAATTTAAGTTCGTATGTAAGGATAAGAAAGACGCGTTAGCAGATGAAATAGCAGTATGGGCCCTTAATATATATGTATAAACTTCTAATATTAATAACAGTATATATTAGAGTTGTCCCGGGGTCGAGCCCCGGCCCCAGCTGGCAGCGTCGGGTCCCGTGGCAGAATAAAACCAGAATCCGAACGCAGCACAATAAGTTTATTATATACATCACCATAGGCAAAATGTCGCGCGACATCGATATGATAAATCCGGTAGCGTTCTCCTAATTATATACATGCTTTTTGAAGTTTCGTGTATTTTGTTGTCTCGGTTCCGGGGACCGGGACATCGCCAATATGTATAATATATACGTATATTGTATCGAAATAAGTATTTTTGCAATTACGTAGTTCAATTTTGTTACGTAATTAATAAGCTGTTTGATTAAAAGATTACGAAATTGATGTTTTCGAAAACTATTTTTGGCTAGCTTTCTAAATATTACAGTAGTAATTCTGTGACGAAAATTATTTCAAATTCCAGTTCCTGTTCGTGCAGAATCATTCAATTCCCGTTCCTGTTCCGGTGAAATATTGTACCTGGTTCAATATCTCCGTTCTAAAATCGTTTTATACTTGTAAATTGTTATATTTTAACGAAAACTTAGGCATTTTGTGGTAGCTTCTTTTAGGCTAGATCAGACTCAGTAGATTTGTTGCAAGATAACTCACTTCAAGTTGAGATCCCTGATGCCTTATCTGAAACGGATAAAGTGAAGTTCACAGTTCGTACAAAGGTAAATGATATCCGGCTGAGGGTGAAGTACAAACTAAGTCAGTACGTGTACACACCTAAGTATTTGTCTGGTATAACGCTTAGTAAAAGGGCAACACATGAAAAGGATCGCGTGTCCTGCCCAACCATTTCGTTAATGCAAAATATCAGCAACATTTCATTTATTTAATTTACGGATTAGTGCGTACTTATACATGTACAAGTATTCATATAAATGCTTTAGACTTCACTGAAAGAGTTTCAAAAACCTGAAATGTCTGTGATTCGAGAACACGAAGAGTTCATTTGGTTACATGATGTGATTCAGGATTGTGAAAATTACGCGGGATTTATTGTAAGTACTGCGGATATCACGTATATAAAGTTGCCTAACTAACTAACTATATAATCGCAGGCCGTAAGTTTACGAATGTATCCTTAGTCCTTAGATGCGCTCAATCAACGTTTAGCTATTAAGCTGGATTATTTATAAATTCTCAAGCTGAGAAAAAAATTTTCATGGATTATATGGGAACGTTCCTGTTTCCGTTCTTTTAAGCAGGTAATATTTTTGACGAATTAGGTATTTTTAATATATGCATGAACCAATAAAAAGTGTTTTATATATTTTTGTTTGTCGTAGTTCGTTTATAGATACCACCTGCCCCACCACGTCCAGATTTCGATGCCAGCCGTGAAAAGTTGCAACGTCTGGGTGAAGGCGAACATACAATGACCCCAGACGAGTTCAAGAAAATGAAAACAGAACTTGAGGAGTAACCGTTTTTTAGTCAACATCTATTTTTCTATTACGTAGTTTTAAGGACATTTTATATGTATGATGTGTGTACTTCTATTGTTAGTGTTCCGGTTGAAAATGGCTTTGCTGTACGGTAATAAGCTTTTGTAATTGGGTGAAATTTCACTCGCTGGTTTAACGCGCGTTCGCAACCACGTTCGTTACATATCAGGGTACGGTCCGATATCTAGTTCAATATCCGGTAAAAACCAATATCCGGTATGATACCAAAATTCTTGCATGAAGATTTAAATCCTAACTATTATAAACGATTATAATTTTATAAGAACAAACGCAAGAGGGATAACAGCTTTACTGACCAGACACATTGATATGCGCCCAGAAATGAAACTGATAGCATTCCAACTGAAAGGTATATGCAAAAAGTATCTGCAATAAATCGGTAATTTTTTGCAGTGCCGATTCCGATACTCACAAAGTGCCGATTATTAGCGATGCCGGTGCCGATTAATCGGCACATCCCTAGTCATAGTTAACATCTTGTTGCGATTACATTTCTGGGCAAGTAAATCTGTTAAGTTTTTCACTAACTGATATATTATCCATAATCCACACTAAAACTTAATGTTAATTTCGTAAACACAATTATAGAGAATATCTTGTAACTTTCAAAAAGACCGTTGCAATGCATGAAGTGTTCTTAATTCGCTTGGCTAAACATCCGGTGTTACGAAATGATCACGATTTCCGTGTATTTCTGGAATATGAAAGTGACGTAAGCTCAAACAATAAGGATTTAACGGGGGTCGCGGTTCAGGTTGTGCAGCTCAACTGTTTAAGCTAGAATTGTTCAGCTTACTGTTACTTGACAGTAGCTGATCATGTTTATTTGTTGTAAAATGAATTTACTTCGAATTTCGTAACACAATGGAGAATTGTTCATTTATATATATATGCGCACAATTAGCGTTATCTGCAAAAATCATTTTGTATTTTTTACAGCTGAATAACTGTCATTACATTTGCATTTTGTATATCTCAAAAATTACGTTTCAATTCTCATTTTCTTAAAAATGCTCTGTAACATAATTGCGTTGAATGTGATTGTAAAGTTGGATTTAACGAAATTTGGTACTCAGTATTTGTATTACAAATTAGTACGTTGCAACTATTGTATAGTTTAGTTATTTTAGCTGAATGTTCGCGGCAAAAACAAACGCGAGAGAATGGGATCTCTGTATAACAAATTTGTGAAATCAGCAGACGAAGTCCTGTTGTCTGGACAAAAAGTACGTATGAACGGTTGTTTATGATTTATTGAATGGTTGTAGATAATATGAAAAACGATGCTGTTAGAGTATGCAGATTATAAAGGCTTTCTACACTCCCTTTTCTTGTTCCACCTACAATTAATTATGGTAGAGCTTACTTAAAGCATTTGTTTAGGTTCTGCTACAAAACGATTGATTGAGCTGATAGATAACTTCAAAGTCTTCACTTGTAGGAGGAAGAATTGTCTATAAATTTTTTCGTATAATGTTTTAAAGTTAGATAAAAATACTTTCTGTGTCTATCTTGTTTGGACAAAGTGAACATTAATCCGATACTGCTAAATGTTAATGTTGGCCAGGATGATATTAAAATTGTTAAAAGACGTGTCGTTACTAGTTAAACTAAATATAAATGTTTGAGACGTGCGATTACAAATAAAAACTACTTTGCAACCTTTTAAGTAGCCGCTTTGATATCATGTTTTCGATTACCAACTACAATTGGCAAATAGTTTAAAACATTTTATATTAGCACAAAGCTGTTCCTTGAATGTTTTATACCGATCCAAGTGGTAGACTTTTTTCAGTATCCGTCTGAAAAGTTTTTAGGGTAGGGTCTCATGCCTACGTCCCTGCATGCAGTTATTTATTCAGCCTGTGATACCAGCTTAGAGACCTGATGCATAAGCAAATTCGGAATTTTTTGAATTTCGATAAATAATACAGCGATCCTAAAATTCCTGCAGGAATAACGAATATTGTAATTTGCAAACAATTTCTTGTCGGGTTTTGCGTAGCCGGATGACGCTAACTTCAACTAACTTAATGAATTTTCACTTGAAAATCACAATATAGCACAGCACAATACTTAGACCATACTTTTTAAATGTTAAAAAGGTTGTATACTCGTTAAAATGATAGCTTTTAGGATGTTGATGACTTTTTCGAGCACGAAAGAAATTATTTGGTCGAGTATCACAGCCTAATCAAAGATTGCAGCGGAAAAGCAGAGAGAATGACTCGGACACAAAAAAGTGAGAAATTATTGGCGCTAACGATGTCGCCACTGACTTTTAATAAACATTAAAAGCCTTGCTGCTAGCTGTGCTGATTTCACTCATAAAATTATATCCGATGCTATCGCTACGTATACATTCAATAATTTGCCTTTGATTTGAAATATAAGTTGCGCTCACAGACGGCATTTATTATTTAGTGAACCAAATTATATATATCATTTTATTGATTTAGATTTGGCCGATAATTTTATTAAAATTGCTGGTACCCTGGAAACACTGGCAACAATGGAGAAAGACGATTCGACGCACAAGTTAGAAGTCGATTCACATTAAGGGTGTAGTGTTTTGGAGGGTCAATGAGCTAATATTTTTAAGCTGTGTATGTTACAAAACGTTCAGTAATAAAAAGACAAAACGCGCCATTATTTTGGAATCGATTATACTGTCTCGAAACATTTTATACAATGAGTCTTAACACCCATATCTAAGCTGTGTTTTAAAATTAAAGCTACAGCCGTTGGACAGTCGAAAAAGGGTAGTACGGATCTTCGTAACTATATTTAGCTTTTCAAGCTTCAGATATAAAAAATTAACTAAAAATTAACTAAACTACTAGCTCGTTTGAAGTATTGATTTTAGATGTCTATTGAAGGCGGCGGAAACGTTTGAAAAATCTCGAGTAAGTCAAAAACATTGCTCGCTCTGTTGTTGATATTAGTATTGTCTCATGATTAACTATTTGAACTGTGACCACCTTGAATGGAGAAAGAGGCAATATAGCGTTGTTTTGCTTTAGCGATATCAACGGGCACTAGGTTTAATGTCTGCATTGCAATGCACACTTTCTTTTTTCTGTAATTGTTCCAGAAGTTGGAAGGCCGTGTATCGTCGGATACTGATCTGAAATTGTGCGATACGCTTAAATATTTTATGCGGGATACACAAGCTGCTAAAGTTAGTATCGTATTGTTTATGTATCTGTTTAACCTTTTATCATAGCGGTTAAGATATCGGTTTATGTTAGATTAATTGTTATGAGCAATTTTTTGTCAACTGCAGAATGAAACCATTGCGTTCTAATAAACAATTTGCAGTTTGAGCTTACTGCGATGAGCTGTGTTGTTCAACTCGCCATCTTATAATTTAATACTACAGACTATAACATGATACATAGTTCTAACAGTATTTCAGGATCTGTTGCTCCGTCGTATGCGTCGCCTATCCAACTACGAAGCCTCCATTAAAAACTTGCGTACGTCCAAAAACAAAGAAGTTCAGCAGGTGTGTCGCTCACATGTTACTATTGGTACGCTGGGATATCAAAAGTCCCATCTGAAAGAAAACATCCGCACTGTTTGTTCGATAGCTCTTTCGCAGACAGCAAAATGTCAGATACCTTTATAGGCCAATGTCAACAAATGTTCGCATACCGTTATCGATAACCTTATAAGTAGCCTATTACAGGCTATATTATGGTTGGGCAATGGAAATGTGCGGTGCGTTAACAGTAACGAGTGGGTGACCTAATGTTTTGCCTTGATTTATTTTGCAGGCAGAAGTTGCACAACAGCAAGCTTGCGAAAAGTTTGAGTCGATCACTAATGTTGCAAAAGGAGGTAAGTTGGTTTAGTTTTATTTTGTATTAGCGTGGGGCAGTCAAACCACTATGCTGAATTGTGAAAAAGAAGTTAAATAATAGTTTGTTTTGTTTGTTTTATTGCCGTTTTGCACGTCAGAGCGTTTAACGACATAATACCAAAAGTTCAAAAGCATACTTTTCTTTGATACTACTTTGTGCTATGTATTTAACGTTCGACCAAATGTGATACTACGAATCAGTGTATTTTTGGGTTTGCAACAATCGCGAGATAAGCCAATAACCATCTAGCCTATTTGACGTTTAGAATTGACTGATCTCAAAAAGCGGCGTGTCGAAGCATTCCGAAAGAACTTAATCGAGTTAGCTGAGCTTGAACTGAAACATTCGAAGGTTAGCGATGCGCAGCGGCGGCTTCCGCATTGTGCTTTGAGGTCACAGGGCTGTCGCCAAGTGCTCTCGTTTAATTTTAGGTGTGGTGTTCCTGGAGAACATCTGCGTGAGATTCTATGAAGTTTTGGCAAACAAGGACTGCCTTTCACCTTGGGTCCACTAGCTTTTCGTGTGTTATTAAGACAAATATTCGCTTGCGTACCGGTGTAACGAAATTGCAATTGAGCGTGATATCTTAGTCGATATTAACCAGAGAGGCAACCTTACTGAAGTTGAGGAAGATGTTTATAAATCAACATTTTGAGTTGCGAACCTTTAGAAATTGTGCCGTTATTTGCCATTAAAGGCTAGTTTGTGGTGTGTTATATTACAAAAGAAGTATTGGCTTTTTAATCTCTGGTCATCTCTGTTTTAGGCGCATGTACAACTGCTCAAAACATCAATAACTGCTCTAAAGGAAATGAATTGTTGATCTTGTGAGGACTCTTTTCGCAGGAGTAATTATATTGTTTTTGTTAAATTGCTTGCACGGTGCAATCGGACGACTAACGTTTCTAATTTTTAACGCCTTTCTGAAATGTTTGTAGAGGTAGTCGCACATTGTTTGTTTCATTTTGATAATGAATTAGTTTGGCATCAAAACTAAATTAAGCAGTGTATGCAGATAATTGTTTCGTTTTTCTGTGAATTTGTCAAGTCCGTTTGCACCATAATCCCTTATACTTTGTTCATTGTTGTAATAATCTAAGCTCAGTGTTATTTTAATATTTTTCCACTCGTCTTTGGGAACACGTGGCTAATAAGGAATGTCTTATCTATGTATTAGTTATCATCGATAGGTCAGAAAGTTTTTTGCTGTAGTAGTTATATACATATTTACCATACGCGGTTAAAACTTGCTCAAAGTCTGAAACTCTTGTATGTACTTGATTGTGGTTGTTCACGCGGTAAAATAAATTAGGATTGGTTTGTTTAGTCTCTCTTCATAGCTTAGTATCGTACATCTTAACTAGCTTTAGCTATAGTAATACATTATTAGTTTAAGCAGCAAATTGTTGTTGAACTAATACACCAGTGGGCCAAAACGTTATTTACGTAACTATTTGTTCGATGCTTGTCCCGGTTTGTTCCACTTATATAATTTATTTGAGGCATATCTGCTCGTTTGTTTAACTTTATAGGGCAAGATAGCCTTCATCATGAATAGTTATTATTATGAACAGATTATTTCATATGTATTTTTAATCTGCTTACTATAATAATAGTAAATTATTTTTTGTTACCATTGGTCGAGCTTTTAATTTCGTTGAAATGTTCTGTCGTAAGCATTTAAGCGTTTTGAGCGTGATGCAACTTGAGTGTTAATAGATCTACAGCATAAGTGGCCAATATAAGGAACACGGCAGGAACAGTAGTATAAGCATATTTCTAAGCCTAAGCTTGAAGCCATAACAGCATAGTTTCCGCATATTCTTCAGCCTCACAGCTAATGTGCTACCGGAGGTATAAAATACCGAAGCTGGAAAACAAAAATTTTACTTGTTACCGAAACATTCATTTTTAAAGCTATTTATATATAGCTATCCGTTGGAAAATAGTTTACGTGTAGCATTCTAGTTTTTATTCAGAACAGTTCGAAAATCGCTTAGAGCTTCTAATAACACAATATAATCAAGTGTATACTTGTGCTGCTAACAACAGAAATTAGGAGTGCTACTATTTTGAGGCACATTATCGTTTACAGTTTGAATTAAATCTTGAAGACGCGGTTGAAGCAAGGGTGTAAACGGATAGTAAAAATAACAGAAGTTTTAGGTATGGTAAATATGTATATATAGAAGTTTTGTATGATGTATATAATGATAGAATTTTATTAGAGTGTTAAGAGTGGAATTTAATAATGAGTTAGATTATTAAATGAAGTTAGGGTTATGGTGAAAGGTTGAATTAGAAAAAGAAAATTATTGATAATGTTAATTTAGTTTTGATGCAAATAATTATTATAAAATGAAAAAAAATGTGGATACTTAAAAATTTAGAAAGGCGTTAAAAATTAGAAAGTTAGTCGTCGATTGCACGTGAAGAATTTAAAAAAAAATATAATTACTCTGCGAAAAGAGTCTCAAAGATCAAAATTATTTCTTTAGAGCAGTTATTGATGTTTTGAGCAGTTGTACATGCGCCTAAAACGAGAGATGACAGAGATTAAAAAGCAATACTTCTTTGTAATATAACACACAAAATAGCTTTAATGGCAAATAAGGCAAATTTCTAAAGGTTCGCAACTAAAATGTTGATTTATAAACATCTTCTCAACTTCAGTAAGGTTGCCTCTTGGTTAATATGACTAAGATATCACGCTAATTGCAATTTCGTTACACGGTAGCAAGCGATATTTGTCTTAATAACAAGAAAAGCTAGTGGACAAGGTGAAAGGCAGTCCTTTTGCCAAAACTTCATAGAATCTCAGCAGATGTTCTCAGGAACACACACTAAAATAAAGAGAATGGCGACAGCCTGTGACTCAAAGCAAATGCGGAAGCGCGCTGCGCATCGCTAACTTCGAATGTTTAGTTCAAGCTCAGCTAACTGATTAAGTTCTTTGGAATGCTTCGACACGCCGCTTTTTGAGATAGTCAATTTAAAGTCAAATAGGCTAGATGGTTATTGGCTTATCTCGCGATTGTTGCAAACCCAAAAATAATGATTCGTAGATCAATTTGGTGAAGTTAAATACATAGCACAAAGTAGTATCAAAGAAAAGTATGCTTTTGAACTTTTGGTATTATGTCGTTAAACGCTCTGACGTGCAAAACGGCAATAAAACAAACAAAACAAACTATTATTTAACTTCTTTTTCACAATTCAGCATAGTGGTTTGACTGCCCCACGCTAATACAAAATAAAACTAAACCAACTTACCTCCTTTTGCAACATTAGTGATCGACTCAAACTTTTCGCAAGCTTGCTGTTGTGCAACTTCTGCCTGCAAAATAAATCAAGGCAAAACATTACGTCACCCACTCGTTACTGTTAACGCACCGCACATTTCCATTGCCCAACCATAATATAGCCTGTAATAGGCTACTTATAAGGTTTTCGATAACGGTATGCGAACATTTGTTGACATTGGCCTATAAAGGTATCTGACATTTTGCTGTGTGCGAAAGAGTCTATGCGAACAAACAGTGCGGATGTTTTTCTTTCAGATGGGACTTTTGATATGCCCAGCGTACCAATAGTAACATGTGAGCGACACACCTGCTGAACTTCTTTGTTTTTGGCACGTGCACGTTCCAAGTTTTTATTGGAGGCTTCGTAGTTGGATAGGCGACGCATACGACGGAGCAACAGATCCTGAAATACTGTTAGAACTATGTATCATGTTATAGTCTGTAGTATTAAATTATAAGATGGCGAGTTGAACAACACAGCTCATCGCAGTAAGCTCAAACTGCAAATTGTTTATTAGAACGCAATGGTTTCATTCTGCAGTTGACAAAAAATTGCTCATAACAATTAATCTAACATAAACCGATATCTTAACCGCTATGATAAAAGGTTAAACAGATACATAAACAATACGATACTAACTTTAGCAGCTTGTGTATCCCGCATAAAATATTTAAGCGTGTCGCACAATTTCAGATCAGTATCCGACGATACACGGCCTTCCAACTTCTGGAACAATTACAGAAAAAAGAAAGTGTGCATTGCAATGCAGACATTAAACCTAGTGCCCGTTGATATCGCTAAAGCAAAACAACGCTATATTGCCTCTTTTTCCATTCAAGGTGGTCACAGTTCAAATAGTTAATCATGAGACAATACTAATATCAACAACAGAGCGAGCAATGTTTTTGACTTACTCGAGATTTTTCAAACGTTTCCGCCGCCTTCAATAGACATCTAAAATCAATACTTCAAACGAGCTAGTAGTTTAGTTAATTTTTAGTTAATTTTTTACATCTGAAGCTTGAAAAGCTAAATATAGTTACGAAGATCCGTACTACCCTTTTTCGACTGTCCAACGGCTGTAGCTTTAATTTTAAAACACAGCTTAGATATGGGTGTTAAGACTCATTGTATAAAATGTTTCGAGACAGTATAATCGATTCCAAAATAATGGCGCGTTTTGTCTTTTTATTACTGAACGTTTTGTAACATACACAGCTTAAAAATATTAGCTCATTGACCCTCCAAAACACTACACCCTTAATGTGAATCGACTTCTAACTTGTGCGTCGAATCGTCTTTCTCCATTGTTGCCAGTGTTTCCAGGGTACCAGCAATTTTAATAAAATTATCGGCCAAATCTAAATCAATAAAATGATATATATAATTTGGTTCACTAAATAATAAATGCCGTCTGTGAGCGCAACTTATATTTCAAATTAAAGGCACAATTATTGAATGTATACGTAGCGATAGCATCGGATATAATTTTATGAGTGAAATCAGCACAGCTAGCAGCAAGGCTTTTAATGTTTATTAAAAGTCAGTGGCGACATCGTTAGCGCCAATAATTTCTCACTTTTTTGTGTCCGAGTCATTCTCTCTGCTTTTCCGCTGCAATCTTTGATTAGGCTGTGATACTCGACCAAATAATTTCTTTCGTGCTCGAAAAAGTCATCAACATCCTAAAAGCTATCATTTTAACGAGTATACAACCTTTTTAACATTTAAAAAGTATGGTCTAAGTATTGTGCTGTGCTATATTGTGATTTTCAAGTGAAAATTCATTAAGTTAGTTGAAGTTAGCGTCATCCGGCTACGCAAAACCCGACAAGAAATTGTTTGCAAATTACAATATTCGTTATTCCTGCAGGAATTTTAGGATCGCTGTATTATTTATCGAAATTCAAAAAATTCCGAATTTGCTTATGCATCAGGTCTCTAAGCTGGTATCACAGGCTGAATAAATAACTGCATGCAGGGACGTACGTAGGCATGAGACCCTACCCTAAAAACTTTTCAGACGGATACTGAAAAAAGTCTACCACTTGGGTCGGTATAAAACATTCAAGGAACAGCTTTGTGCTAATATAAAATGTTTTAAACTATTTGCCAATTATAGTTGGTAATCGAAAACATGATATCAAAGCGGCTACTTAAAAGGTTGCAAAGTAGTTTTTATTTGTAATCGCACGTCTCAAACATTTATATTTAGTTTAACTAGTAACGACACGTCTTTTAACAATTTTAATATCATCCTGGCCAACATTAACATTTAGCAGTATCGGATTAATGTTCACTTTGTCCAAACAAGATAGACACAGAAAGTATTTTTATCTAACTTTAAAACATTATACGAAAAAATTTATAGACAATTCTTCCTCATACAAGTGAAGACTTTGAAGTTATCTATCAGCTCAATCAATCGTTTTGTAGCAGAACCTAAACAAATGCTTTAAGTAAGCTCTACCATAATTAATTGTAGGTGGAACAAGAAAAGGGAGTGTAGAAAGCCTTTATAATCTGCATACTCTAACAGCATCGTTTTTCATATTATCTACAACCATTCAATAAATCATAAACAACCGTTCATACGTACTTTTTGTCCAGACAACAGGACTTCGTCTGCTGATTTCACAAATTTGTTATACAGAGATCCCATTCTCTCGCGTTTGTTTTTGCCGCGAACATTCAGCTAAAATAACTAAACTATACAATAGTTGCAACGTACTAATTTGTAATACAAATACTGAGTACCAAATTTCGTTAAATCCAACTTTACAATCACATTCAACGCAATTATGTTACAGAGCATTTTTAAGAAAATGAGAATTGAAACGTAATTTTTGAGATATACAAAATGCAAATGTAATGACAGTTATTCAGCTGTAAAAAATACAAAATGATTTTTGCAGATAACGCTAATTGTGCGCATATATATATATAAATGAACAATTCTCCATTGTGTTACGAAATTCGAAGTAAATTCATTTTACAACAAATAAACATGATCAGCTACTGTCAAGTAACAGTAAGCTGAACAATTCTAGCTTAAACAGTTGAGCTGCACAACCTGAACCGAGACCCCCGTTAAATCCTTATTGTTTGAGCTTACGTCACTTTCATATTCCAGAAATACACGGAAATCGTGATCATTTCGTAACACCGGATGTTTAGCCAAGCGAATTAAGAACACTTCATGCATTGCAACGGTCTTTTTGAAAGTTACAAGATATTCTCTATAATTGTGTTTACGAAATTAACATTAAGTTTTAGTGTGGATTATGGATAATATATCAGTTAGTGAAAAACTTAACAGATTTACTTGCCCAGAAATGTAATCGCAACAAGATGTTAACTATGACTAGGGATGTGCCGATTAATCGGCACCGGCATCGCTAATAATCGGCACTTCGTGAGTATCGGAATCGGCACTGCAAAAAATTACCGATTTATTGCAGATACTTTTTGCATATACCTTTCAGTTGGAATGCTATCAGTTTCATTTCTGGGCGCATATCAATGTGTCTGGTCAGTAAAGCTGTTATCCCTCTTGCGTTTGTTCTTATAAAATTATAATCGTTTATAATAGTTAGGATTTAAATCTTCATGCAAGAATTTTGGTATCATACCGGATATTGGTTTTTACCGGATATTGAACTAGATATCGGACCGTACCCTGATATGTAACGAACGTGGTTGCGAACGCGCGTTAAACCAGCGAGTGAAATTTCACCCAATTACAAAAGCTTATTACCGTACAGCAAAGCCATTTTCAACCGGAACACTAACAATAGAAGTACACACATCATACATATAAAATGTCCTTAAAACTACGTAATAGAAAAATAGATGTTGACTAAAAAACGGTTACTCCTCAAGTTCTGTTTTCATTTTCTTGAACTCGTCTGGGGTCATTGTATGTTCGCCTTCACCCAGACGTTGCAACTTTTCACGGCTGGCATCGAAATCTGGACGTGGTGGGGCAGGTGGTATCTATAAACGAACTACGACAAACAAAAATATATAAAACACTTTTTATTGGTTCATGCATATATTAAAAATACCTAATTCGTCAAAAATATTACCTGCTTAAAAGAACGGAAACAGGAACGTTCCCATATAATCCATGAAAATTTTTTTCTCAGCTTGAGAATTTATAAATAATCCAGCTTAATAGCTAAACATTGATTGAGCACATCTAAGGACTAAGGATACATTCGTAAACTTACGGCCTGCGATTATATAGTTAGTTAGTTAGGCAACTTTATATACGTGATATCCGCAGTACTTACAATAAATCCCGCGTAATTTTCACAATCCTGAATCACATCATGTAACCAAATGAACTCTTCGTGTTCTCGAATCACAAGACATTTCAGGTTTTTGAAACTCTTTCAGGTGAAGATCTAAAGCATTTATATGAATACTTGTACATGTATAAGTACGCACTAATCCGTAAATTAAATAAATGAAATGTTGCTGATATTTTGCATTAACGAAAATGGTAGGGCAGGACACGCGATCCTTTTTCATGTGTTGCCCTTTTTCTAAGCGTTATACCAGACAAATACTTAGGTGTGTACACGTACTGACTTAGTTTGTACTTCACCCTCAGCCGGATATCATTTACCTTTGTACGAACTGTGAACTTCACTTTATCCGTTTCAGATAAGGCATCAGGGATATCAACTTGAAGTGAGTTATCTTGCAACAAATCTACTGAGTCTGATCTAGCCTAAAAGAAGCTACCACAAAATGCCTAAGTTTACCGTTAAAATATAACAATTTACAAGTATAAAACGATTTTAGAACGGAGATATTGAACCAGGTACAATATTTCACCGGAACGGGAACGGGAATTGAATGATTCTGCACGAACAGGAACTGGAATTTGAAATAATTTTCGTCACAGGAATTACTACTGTAATATTTAGAAAGCTAGCCAAAAATAGTTTTCGAAAACATCAATTTCGTAATCTTTTAATCAAACAGCTTATTAATTACGTAACAAAAATTGAACTACGTAATTGCAAAAATACTTATTTCGATACAATATACGTATATATTATACATATTCAATATACCGTCCCGGAACCGGAGACAACAAAATACACGAAACTTCAAAAAGCATGTATATAATTAGGAGAACGCTACCGGATTTATCATATCGATGTCACGCGACATTTTGCCTATGGTGATGTATATAATAAACTTATTGTGCTGCGTTCGGATTCTGGTTTTATTCTGCCACGGGAACCAACGCTGCCAGCTGGGGCCGGGGCTCGACACCGGGACAACTCTAATATATACTGTTATTAATATTAGAAGTTTATACACATATATTTAAGGGCCCATACTGCTATTTCATCTGCTAACGCGTCTTTCTTATCCTTACATACGAA
>JASANG010002157.1:0-15289 GCA_030248215.1 Enoplolaimus lenunculus
TGGGTCATCCACGTAATACTGTCTACGCTACTGTAAAAAATTGTCCACACCCCTGGTTTCAAGGGCTGGACAAAACGACATTGTTCTTACGATGTTAAGACTTTACACAAGGTGTACCTAGCTAGATTGTTTTGGCAGTAGTCCCTTCGAAGGGACTAAGGACAAATTAGACACTGTCTGGACACAGTGTCTGACATCGGGACGTCCGAAAAAGAGCTTGTTGACAGTCCACAGCCCGTAACTAGGGCTTGTTTTAAAAACGTTGCAGTGTTCTAAAAATTTACTTTCTTAAAAATTAACTGCAACCAGAAATTTTTAAAAGAGGGGGCAGGAAGGTTTTTGCCGGTAAAAGATAACTTGTAAGAGAACGTCCCGCCCCATTCAAGCAGAGCAGGTTAGAATATAATAACTCTGGTATACCAGAAAGTTAAACCCCGGTGTCCCTGTCGAAAACAAACTTTGTCGTGACCGGTGAGGGGGGGCGGCGGCTGGGGTGTAAATATATAGCTCCGGAACCCTACACTGTTGTCCCCCAGGGGAGGACGGGCGAGTGGGAACCCTTTAACGTCGCACACCAAGCCCAACGGTAGTTGCACCCTTCTTTCGCCCGTGGTTGCGGCATACTCAATATTAAGCTCTACAATAGTCCCTTCAGACAGACTCTGTAAAACAGAGTCCCTTGAAACAGACTCTTTAGGTGACTAAACAGAGTCTGTTCTGACAGACTCGGGACAAAACAGTTGTCCTTCATATGACGCATCGACAGTGTAGCATGGGTATGGACGGCAATGTGACAAAGTATAGGCTGTTTAGAGGGTATGCGAGTTGTCCGGAAGGTCTATACAGGATATGGGTGACATTTGGACATGTCATTTAGTAACACTACAACTACAAAGTGAGGGGCTCGTAAGTGGGGACAATTTTTTACAGTAGCGTAGACAGTATAACGTGGATGACCCATTATTTTGACCGTTTAAATCACTTTAGAACACCAAAATTTCTATATACAAATGGATTTTATTAGTTTTTGAAATATTATTTTTTTATTTTTTGGGTACCCTACCGACCCCCGTGCCCCAACTCACTACCCACTCACCCTTTCACCCTAGGTCTAAACTGGCCACAGATTTGAATTCAGGGCCTAAAGTTACCCCCGTATACCAAATTTCGTATCTTTAGATACATTCCTTATGCACCTATACTAGATTTCTTAGGATTTTAAAAACCTTCAAATAATTTCCGAAACTAGCCTGAAACTCAAAAATTCCTTATTTTAACCGTTTAAATCGCTTTAGAATACCAAAATTTCTATATACAAATGGATTTTATTAGTTTTTGAAATATTTATTTTTTATTTTTGGGTACCCTACCGACCCCCGTGCCCCAACTCACTACCCACCCACCCTTTTACCCTAGGTCTAAACTGGCCACAGATTTGAATTCAGGGCCTAAAGTTACCCCCGTATACCAAATTTCGTATCTTTAGATACATTCCTTATGCACCTATACTAGATTTCTTAGGATTTTAAAAACCTTCAAATAATTTCCGAAACTAGCCTGAAACTCAAAAATTCCTTATTTTAACCGTTTAAATCGCTTTAGAATACCAAAATTTCTATATACAAATGGATTTTATTAGTTTTTGAAATATTTATTTTTTATTTTTGGGTACCCTACCGACCCCCGTGCCCCAACTCACTACCCACTCACCCTTTTACCCTAGGTCTAAACTGGCCACAGATTTGAATTCAGGGCCTAAAGTTACCCCCGTATACCAAATTTCGTATCTTTAGATACATTCCTTATGCACCTATACTAGATTTCTTAGGATTTTAAAAACCTTCAAATAATTTCCGAAACTAGCCTGAAACTCAAAAATTCCTTATTTTAACCGTTTAAATCGCTTTAGAATACCAAAATTTCTATATATAAATGAATTTTATTAGTTTTTGAAATATTATTTTTTCATTTTTTTGGGTACCCTACCGACCCCCGTGCCCCAACCCAATACCCACTCACCCTTGTACCCTAGGTCTAAACTGGCCACAGATTTGAATTCAGGGCATATAGTTACCCCCGTATACCAAATTTCGTATATCTAGATACGTTCCTTATGCACCTATACTAGATTTCTTAGGATTTTAAAAACCTTCAAATAATTTCCGAAACTAGCCTTAAACTCAAAAATTCCTTATTTTGACCGTTTAAATCACTTTCGAATACCAAAATTTCTATATACAAATGGATTTTATTAGTTTTTGAAATATTATTTTTTTATTTTTTGGGTACCCTACCGACCCCCGTGCCCCAACCCACTACCCACTCACCCTTTTACCCTAGGTCTAAACTGGCCACAGATTTGAATTCAGGGCCTAAAGTTACCCCGTATACCAAATTTTGTATCTCTAGATACGTTCCTTATGCACCTATACTAGATTTCTTAGGATTTTAAAAACCTTCAAATAATTTCCGAAACTAGCCTTAAACTCAAAAATTCCTTATTTTGACCGTTTAAATCACTTTAGAATACCAAAATTTCTATATACAAATGGATTTTATTAGTTTTTGAAATATTATTTTTTTATTTTTTGGGTACCCTACCGACCCCCGTGCCCCAACCCACTACCCACTCACCCTTTTACCCTAGGTCTAAACTGGCCACAGATTTGAATTCAGGGCCTATAGTTACCCCGTATACCAAATTTCGTATCTCTAGATACATTCCTTATGCTCCAATAGTTACATTTACCTTTCAAGGTTAAGACAAAAAGTCAAAGTGCTTCATTGATTACAGTTTTCCCAAAAACATGTAGGAATAATTGATGTGTGACTACCTACTGCGATGTATTTACTCACAATTTTACTTTAAACCGCACGTCAAACAGAAAGAGATTTAAAGTACACACTACACTGCATACCAAATGTACCATAATAATTAAAAAACAACACTTACTTGAGTTTCTCGTTGCTTACTTATTAGTTTTTGCGCTTAATCTATGCTCAACCTCTATGGCAAGGGAATATTGCTAAAATTAATAGGATTTCAAACTATTGTATAAATTCTTAATAAATGATATTTTCTTTTAATGTGGTTTAACCGTGAAATATTAATGGGAGAATACAACAGAGAAATATAAAAAATACAGTGGATAAAGTATCCGGTTCTAATGATACAACATTGCAGCTAAGCCATGTTTTAGAACCATCAAGTAAACCATTGTCGGACTTATATTCCGTAGGCATCATCATGAGTATTTCGTGATACGGTTTTACTACCAAAAGTTACAGCCTAGATGTAATATAACCCGGTGAGCTAAGTAATCTTAGTTTAGTTTAACACAAGACTTGATTCAAACTGATATTGTCAAGTTTAGATACCATTTTTGCCAATGTTGCAAGAAATAGGATCAAATTCTATTTGCACACCTCCGTTAGCCTTATTTTTTACTGACATATTTGCACGTTTCACTGTAATTGCTGTTATGATTGCAACCCCTCCGTTGTAAAGTTCCATTCGCAACCCACTGATTGATGAAACGTTTGCCGAAGGCGTTACGAATTTCTTATCATTGCATTCACCATTTCCAGTCGATGTGACAGGCCAAGAGTTAATTTTTGTCGCTTCGACAAACTGTGGTGGTCTCCCCTGTTCACCACTTGCCGCAGTTATGGTACAATTTCGTAGATTAGGTGCTTGTACAAAGCTTACTGGTTGTGGATATATTACTGGTGGAAAACGCGGTGGACAACGTGGCATTGGCTGGATACGCTGAGCCACATAACCCATTTACTGTGGCATAATCTGTGGACTTATTAACCGCTGGCACCTATCTCCGTTGATACAGGATGAGGTTGCGGTATACAGGATCGAATTGTTGGCTTGTGTTTGAAGCGTACCTTTTTCATTGATACGATTTTTATTTTCCTACAATAGAAAAATATTTAGTTTCACAGTTTTGACGACTAAACACAAATTAACTCATTCATCTGTTAGATGTATTTCAATTTACATTTTTATAGCTAGTAATTACATATGTAACTTGTACCTGATGCAGAAACGCAACTATCAACTCAGGTAAGTTTATTTTGCGGAAAAGCTACACTCGTAGTAGTATAGATGGCCGTGTAAATGACTTGTTTTGAACGCGAATAGCTCTTATTTTCATATAGTAAAACAATAATGTACCATACCTTCAACCCCAAATCATCCGCGATGACTTCCATCATTTCTGCAACGGACAGATTCTCGTCATTTTCTTTGCAGTTAAGTTTAGGTTTTTCACTAAAACTACTGCCATTGCCCTGCTTCTGTTGTTTGTTTGGTGTTTTTTTCGACACCCAGTCGCTATTTGTATTTGGTGATCTTTCTTGCGTATAATGAGGAGTGCGACGTTTTCTCGGTGATATCTAAAAAAGTAGATATTTATCTCGGAAACATAGTGAGTACTGTTAGCATTCAGATCCATCGAAATAGCATATGAACGCAAACGTCGTATACTCTTATTTATGCTGAATGACTTAGTTTTTCCAACATTTTTGTTGTGTTTTGAAATTTTTTTGTAATATCTAGTATCCAGCTCCATTGTACTCAATATCCGGTTAGGCACTGTTTTGGTTATCAACAATATTTTCAATAGAACAAAAACATACGCTTTGTGTGCCGTAATCGATGGCCGCGCCACCGTCAAGTCGTGCAACATTGTTTATAACGCGTGCAATTTCGCCTTCTTCAGACAGTTTGCTTGAAATACTTGAGTTGTTCAACGACGTATCATGTTCACTCTCAATCTCCGATTTTACTTGAACAGGAGAGAACATTCCAAATGGTCGTCGACCATACATGGAAGTCTGTTTTCCATAAAAAGCAACCAGTTCTGGTGAGCTGGTACTGCGTTTGGCCAATAAGGATGGACTTGGCGACTTTTTACCAGACCGATTCATTATTAAATTGTGAGCTGTTAAATTCTTAGTGCGTAATAAAAATACAACTGAAAATACTTATATATTTTTAGCTTAGGGTATTTCGTTTTGCCATGAACCAGCAATAGAGTGGTCTAAGCTTTAGGCCAAACTTTGCTTACGCTGCGCTTAAACTTATCTTTACGCAGAGGCTTAGGCTGATTAGTAATTTTGAACACTGTTACGCCTCTAAAAACAGCGTTGGTCATCCTGATTTATTTATAGGTTTATGTGACATGGTTTACTGTATGTCTAGCTAATAGATAAGGCTCGCTAGGTTTCTGTTAGCTCAACATCTGTCAGCAGTGAAACTAACTTTGATAGAGCTCTAAAAAGCACCGCAGATTTAATATTTAGTTGCATTCATTTTCAGCTTCTGACTTGGCTCAAAAAAGTTTTATCTCTACTTGTAAACCCTGTGATATATCTACATATCTTTCCTAAAATGGTTTGGCCCTACCTACCCTACTGATGTGGCAACGAGTGTTATAGTTGATGGCTTGATGTAATTTGCAAATGACAACTACTTTAATGGTGAGTTTAGGATACATAGTGTCGCTCAATGAAGTAGAAGTTTGCAAAACAATGAAAATATCATAAACCCTACCTAAAAATACTACAATTTTTCGAAAAGTTTAAAACTTAAACGCGTTTACGTTTTTGAAGTCAACGAAAAATTAAACGGCATCACAGACAGATACCTAGCTTGACATTTTTAGAACTACAAAACTTTCACTTACAAACCAAATATACGAAACTGTTAAAATACTAAAACTCAAAATAAGGAAACCGAAATCTTGTTATAAAGAACATTAACTGTGCGTTTTAATAAACGTTACAAAACTTTTCTGGATATTTACGATTTAATCATTAAATTTGAAGATCAGAAACCTAAGTTTTGCCACCCCAAATTTGGTTGAAAATGTCTAATAAACAACCGCGCAAAAACAACAACTTTTCTGGAATTTACGCTTTAATCATTTATTTCAATATCATAAACAAAGGTTTGTTAGCCGAATTCTGGTTGCGTCTCATAAACCGCCAAACAAAACCAACATTGTTAATTTATTAGGTCTAGACAATTCTGTTATAAGGCCAAAGATTCGGCAAGTGTAACCGCTAACAAAATACAGACAGTGGGATGGCTCAGTTTGCACACTGCCTTAAATTAATGTTTAGGCATTCTGTGGCACACACAAGCTAGCACTGATGGCTTCAACTGGTTCAGACACGCCTTACCGTTTGGTAACCAAAACCATTCACTCTCACCAAAGTCACCTAATTCCAGAAGGGTTACGGTAGCTGACTCCGCGCGGATTTGTGTCCCAATCCCCCCTCCTATACTACTTACGAATTATGAGGCGCGTAGCCAGGAAGAGGTTTTGGTAGTCTAGACCAAACCAAAGAAACGTATCGCAACTCTTTCAAAAGATTTAGTTCATTTGCTCTCAAAGCCTTAAGAATCTAGGGATCGAATCGTTATTTTATTGTTGCACATCAACTTTAAAATTGTTTTAAGCTTTTCGCTCGGTGGTGTGTCCATAACTTTCTATGGAGCTTCTTTATATAAGTTATAAGTTAAATAAACGTAGCACCCAATAGGCAAATGAAACAATTTCGCGTTACATAGAATGAAAACCTGGAAGCATATGTGTGTTAATTACTGTTTAAAATCTAAAATTAGAGTGCCCTGGCTTTAGAGTGCAACGGAAAATAGAACCATAGCTACGTACTCTGGGGAACTAAGATGTCGCAGGTCCGGACATTTTAGTTCATGTAGTTGCAGCCCTTGTTAATATTACAGTAGTACAAGTAATAGCACTGTGAGCAAAATTTTTCAGTGTACTAACGCCAACTGCTACGGATTTTAAATAATTGCTTGGAACCATCCGAAATTGAATATTTGCCAGAAAGTCAGAACACGTCGCAGTGTTGAAGGTATTGAGCATTTTTTTTGTCTCAAGGGGGACGAATAATCTAAAGAGTCGAATTTCTAAAAAATTGAAATTGAATTATATAGACGATAGAAAGTAATAGCCATTGAGCTAGTCCCGGACTCGGCACCCGTTATGCAAAGCGAATCGACTACCGATCCGTAACTATCATAATCAGTTTGAAAGTTTGCTGGTTTACGAACGGTGACATTAGAGTTTTGTGTCGTTAGCAAGAGTAAACAAGGAATTCGGCAATTATTATGACATTCTATTAGAGACTTTTAGCTCTTATTTTCAGTGGGTTATAGGTGTCGAGTGTTTAAAACTTGGTTGGAGAAAACTCGTCTATATGTCGTACAAGCTTGTCGAACCCACTCCATATTTGACCCGCATGCCAATTGTTCCAAGACAGTGGCTGACCAGGCGTGCTGGGCCGGCTTCAGTCTCGAGCGGTCGGGCGTGAGTCGACTGCCAGCACCACGCGGGAAAATGCCAGAAATTGCGGTAAGCAATATATTTTGTGCAAGTTTCGGGTAAGGCTGGCTCCTACACATTTGCATCGTGAATGCGATAACAATTGCTAGGTCTAGTTGGATTGTCTTTTCTGGCTAGCGTGGTAGTATTATGATAAGACGGGTATAGGAAATATAACAGAACGTCTACCTCACGTGATAGATGTAGTGCACCGCCAGCATTTCAGAAATGACCGAAGAAAGCCTAGATTTTCCTCGTCGGCAAATCTTTTATAAGAGTTGATTCTGGCCTCGCAGTCTGGGCTTAAGCGAACAGTTCAAAAACGGGGCCTGTGTCAGGCGATCGGACTATGGATGTCCAAGAGATAAGCGTGCTAATAGCAGGAATGGTTAGGTTTTTCTTAGGTTTTGGGGGTGGAGGTCGGTGTGTAAGTACGCTGGCTGTTCAGAGATTTTCAATCTAACACCCACTTCGACACTCTCTGCGCGCAGGCGTGTCTGTATGTCTCTTATGGGTGCTCGGGTTCAGTTTAGCTAATCTTGCTCGCTTCGTTGCATAAATTATGTATGTTTACGGACACGCGGTCGTCATGCACCGGGCTCGAAGTGCCTCTCGCCGCTAAATTTTAAATCGAATATAACCGCTAAGGCTACCCAGGGCTGGGAGCATTAATACCCACTGGTAAAACCTTTAGCCTTACAGATGAACCAGACCAAGAGAAAAGAAAGGCTACTCAACTTTTTCAAAGGATTTAGCGCATTTCGCTCGCAAAGTTTTAGGAATCTAGCGATCAAGTCACCCTTGGATGTACACAAAAAATAATTTTTTCAATAAGTTAAAAAAACGCGGCACTGAAGAGTGAAATGAAACCGGGTGTGAAAATTTGATGATTTGCCAGTTTCAATTCCTCAAATTACAACTCAGTTTAGTTCTATTTCAATGTCACGCTAACAGCTCTAACCAGTGACCCGGGAAGTTAAATATTCTGCCACACCCAATACCAGATATGACACAGAATATATAAGTAGGCAATTACGACAAACAATTATAAGTTGTCATTACTGCGGTAGTCTGATCCGAAATTCCTTGCGAAAACCGTGTCTAAATTAGCCACTGGTTAACAATATAGTAAGATTTTCCCAATTTCCCGAAAGTTGTGCAACTCTAACCACGTTAGATTACACAGAAAACTTCCCGAAACCTCTAAATTTTCTGCTAAAATAGGCTCCAGTACATAAAATACTGTGCAATATCCTGCTCTATGCGCAATTTCTAAAACAACAATTCTTTTGATTTCCTTTACATCCCAAGCCTAAGTGGCAATCCCACTCCAAAAATGAGTCAAAGACTCAAATCCGAAATACTCCTAGATTTGCAAACCGTAAACACGCCGTTTACAAGCACCGAAACTATCTGAGTGAAAACGCTGCAAATTGTATGAATTCAACCACTAGCCACAACCAGGTCCTGGCTACCCTTTACAGCTGTTTCGACCTAATTGGCACGCCGTGACCGAACGTGTATTCCGCCCGGGTTGTACAAATCAGGCCACGACAAACAGAAACAACACCAACAACCGGTCAGCCACCCACCCCCATGACGCTGACATAGCCTAGCTATGTCATTTCGCAATAACGACTAGCCACATAAGCACCGTTGAAGGAAACTTCGCAAGACAACGACTGAGAAGATAGACGTATATTATGTGTAAATTAAAGTTTAAAATCTTAAGGTGGAGTGCCCCGGTTTGGGAATACATTACAATTTGTTAGAGTACAACAGAAAATAGAAGTCAAAAATTGAAAAAACTTGGCGAGCGAATCTAACTAGAAATTGGAAGGAATATTGAAGACAAAATTGTAGCTTTACGTTTCTTCAGGGAAAAGGAATGCGATTCATCGATGATAGCAATGTTTGCGTTGTGTAAATCACTCGAATTTAAAACTTAAACTAATTTTGTATTATTTAAAATTTATAGAAATCGAACTGCAAGAAAAACAATGCGTTAAAGTAGGGTTTTGCTCAGGAAAAACCAACGAAAAAACTTTTTCCCCGGTGTACATAAAAATAGCGCACAATACACTGTGCATAACTTGCTACGCATTACCGTTGTGCACAGGACAGTAGTTTCTTATTGCTAAAAAAACTAAAAAAAATTATGACATGATTAATTTAATATTTTAATAATAGATTTCAATTCTACAAGTTTTAGCTTAAATCTGAAATGTTGCCTAAGTATTGTTATCATAATGGTCAACGTTCATCAGATTGAATTACTAGTTGAAACAACTTTAGTTGCAATTGTATTCTAAACGGCTCGTGTAGTGAGATAAAGCGCTTCAATGAACTGAGTGCCACTGTTTTTAAAAAAATATACCGAAATCTTTCACTGGAGTATATACAAATGTTTTTTGACAATTATAAAATGAATAATAATGTAAACGGATTAAATCATCTCAGATTTTCTCGCCGATCAAGGAGGATTTTGAAAACCAATTTTTTAGCTAGGTTCGACGTAAGTGAAGTTGGTTTAGGTTCCAGTTTTGTTTCTTTGTGATATTAACTACGAGTTGTACCTACAGTTTCAGAATGAATAACAAGTGGTGCAATGTCAGAAATATATAAATGATGTAAGTAGAGCCGCAGGCAAAATTTTGAGGTGTATGTAAGTAAGCTGGAAGCAGCATATTTATCAAAATTTATAAACCCAAACCGAGTTGGCACCTGAAACCCCCTCCTACGCCCTTGATTTTGTATACAAATTTATAAATTTATTCACCCTGAACCTTTTATAATTCACTGTTTCCGTTATTATGATGATTATCCGTTGCCGTTTTTTACTATCCGTTTAACAACCTGCCGTTGTGGGTTTCAGAACAGCTGTATATTGTCAACGCAGTCAACTTTTCATTACACGGCCGCGGCCAGCCGGCTGGTCAGTAATTGCTTATCACGGAAGAACTAAAAACAATGTGACATCGTTAATTAAATTTTTAACCATAGATTTCAATTCTTAAACGTTTACTTTAAATTTGAAATGTTGCCAAAGTACTGTTGTTATCAATATGGTCAATGTTATGATTAAATCACTAGTTGAAACTGCTTTGTTTGCAGTTGTATTCTAGACAGCTGGTGTGTGGTAAGATAAAGTGCCTCAGATGATCTGACTTCCATTGTTTTTAGAAAAATACAGTGAAATCTTTCACTGGAGTAAACATAAATATTTTTATCAATTATACCTAAATGGAATAGATAATGTATTAATCTGATAAATCGTCTCAGATATTTTCAGCATAAATGTTGTGTATATAAAACATTTAGAAACAGTGCGGTATGTGAGAAGTTCGTGATTTTAGCTAAGCCCTGTATCCTGAATTACGCTTTTTATTCAGTTCTTTCCCTATGTACGCTTTTCGCTCTGATTTAGTAACGCGGCCGGTAATGTTTACTATCCCTCCCCAATACCTTTGACAACACCGATTAATACAAGCAAATCACAGGTTATGCAATTCAACTTGTAGCCTTATCCGGAATCCTTAAAGCCTATGCCTGAATCCGTTTCAGTCCAGCCACTGGCTTCCAGCGTTAACGCTGTCTCACATGAATATTTTCAATTTCATATGAAGTGCACTTTCAAAGTAAGTTTGATTCACAGTTTCTCGGGTGGGAGGCGTTTACGATGACCACTCATCTATAGGAGTTTGACGCTCGAGCCCGAGGGGGTTCTCACGTCTTGTAGAGATTTTGCACTGCATGTAGGTATATGTCATAATTGTTACACACTGCTCACAGTGTCTGGGTTGCTATTAACGCCTTTTATTCAGTTCTTTCCCTATGTACGCTTTCCGCTCTGATTTAGTAACGCGACCGGTAATGTTTACTATCCCTCCCCAATACCTTTGACAACACCGATTAATACAAGCAAATCACAGGTTATGCAATTCAACTTGTAGCCTTATCCGGAATCCTTAAAGTCTATGCCTGAATCCGTTTCAGTCCAGCCACTGGCTTCCAGCGTTATCCCTGTCTCACATTAATATTTTCAATTTCATATAAAGTGCACTTTTAAAGTAAGTTTGATCCACAGTCTCTCGGATGGGAGGCGTTTACGATGACCACTCAGCTATAGGAGCTTGACGCTCGAGCCCGAGGGGGTTCTCACGTCTTGTAGAGATTTTGCACTGCATGTAGGTATATGTCGTAATTGTTACACACGGCTCACAGTGTCTGGGTTGCTAACGCCTTTCATTCAGTTCTTTCCCTATGTACGCTTTCCGCTCTGATTTAGTAACGCGACCGGTAATGTTTACTATCCCTCCCCAATACCTTTGACAACACCGATTAATACAAGCAAATCACAGGTTATGCAATTCAACTTGTAGCCTTATCCGGAATCCTTAAGTCTATGCCTGAATCCGTTTCAGTCCAGCCACTGGCTTCCAGCGTTAACCCTGTCTCACATTAATATTTTCAATTTCATATAAAGTGCACTTTTAAAGTAAGTTTGATCCACAGTCTCTCGGATGGGAGGCGTTTACGATGACCACTCAGCTATAGGAGCTTGACGCTCGAGCCCGAGGGGGTTCTCACGTCTTGTAGAGATTTTGCACTGCATGTAGGTATATGTCATAATTGTTACACAATGCTCACAGTGTCTGGGTTGCTAATGTATCATTTGTATTAAGTAGCTCATAGTATGCTGTATATATGAGTTAAAGGGTTAAAGCTTTCAAAGTTCTGTTCTTAGTTAACGTATATTTCACAACGGGTTCGTTTCTTGTTGAATTACTGAGCCTAAAAATGATTGGTGATCTTCTAGAAACGTAACTATATATACCATAAAAATGTTTGCTAATGTTTCAAATTAGTATATTGGCCGGCCGGCCTGTTAAAGAAAAAGTAGAAACTTCACAACGCTACTGCGCATATGCTCAGCATAAAATTTTCATAAGACAACAGAGTTCTCTGGCTCGAACGTAAAGCTCCTATATTGGTGATGGTAACTGGTTCCCACTCCAATCTCCGAGGCTTCAATTTTAACATAAAAGTTGGTCTCGGATGAAATTTGAGAGAAGATTAATAGTTCGAACAAAAGTTGCTCTAAAATACTTAGAAAAACTTTTTTATTGAAAACGCATGTTTAGCTGTTTGAACTGTACACTTTACTTTTTGCTATCATTGTAGCGTAATGAACTATTGACAATCCCAAAAACCCGAAAACGCTTGCGAGTGTGTGGTTTTTGACGATAAATAAAAATCGTCAGTCAATCGCTATGATTTCTTCTAAATACACTAATGTCTTTGGGTGGCCTTTGTCAGTTTTTCCAATTTATGTTCATTTTATGTTGCAGACACTGGTTTCAGCGGTTTTTCAGCGTATTCGAATAGATTTTAACCAAGTTTGGTTTTTTACAAATTTTTATCTTAATGAGAATGTGTGACATGCACATGATGCAGTTAAGAAGCCTCAAATCCTGTAATTGTGCCAAGTAGCTTAATAATCGGCTTAGGTCAAAGCAGAATCTTGAAATGTAAAACTGCCGAACATGCTTGCTTGACCCTCATTTGACAGATGGAAGTTAGCCCGAAGCAAATTAGAACAAGTTAAAATCTAATTCAACTTTTGGAACGTAACTGTCATTACAGACCAAACACAATTTTTCCACCGCAAAGGTTCATTAGCTTTTACACGAGCCTTGACATAAAAATCTGTCCACCAATGAAAATTAGCAACATATTAATTCTGTGTAACTGGCGTCATTGCTGGCTTCCGGCCGATTATGATATTTGGGACTTTCAAGCCCGCACATTAAGTAATTTTCGTTTTGAGTCTTAGTATAATTTTGCATGCTGCTTGTCTGTGTGCGAGCCCAAGTTATTAAAATCTAAGGTTTCATTCAATCATCGTTTCTGGATTATGTTAGAAATCAGATTGTATGGGTTTTTGCGCACTGTGATGCCGACAGTGTTACATACCACTGAATATTTAGGCAGAGACGAAGCAGCCAAGGGTGGAGGCCGCCCTAAACTCCAGGGTGGGCACCCCCAACTTAAATGTGGATACATTCTATCATAACATTGATCACAATGATAACAGTACTTTAACTGTTGAACATTTCTATAGGAAAACTAACAAGCATAAGTCTGGCCGGGAAAGCTGGAAAATTCAAACGCTTAGATATTCCCATGTTTGGTAAGAAAATTTAGAGGTGCAAGCGAGGTTCGGAAAACTGGAAAAGTGGAAAAGTTAATCGTATAGGGTTTCTCTAGGTCTGGTTGGAAAAAACACTGTGGTAGGATTGGTTAGAACATTGGGATGTGTGGTTCGGTTCGGAAAACGGGAAAAGTCGAAAATTCAAGCTTAGGTATATAATTCGTCGGTTGATAAGGAAATCGAAAACGGGAAAAGTGAAAAATTTAAACGTCTAGATTTACCATACGTTGGTAGGGAAAATCAGATGCACAGGTTTTGTTTGGAAAAGGTTAAAAGTTGAAAATTAAAACGTTTTACCCTGGGTTGGTATGGAAAATCTGAAGCATAGGTTTTGGTTGGAAAACGGGAAAAGTGGAAAATTTTAATGCCTACTCTGTAAAAACACTCTACTTAACTCTTTCTCGCATGAATATTTTCTATTTCCTCTGAGACCTACTTTTATGCTAGGATTCGAACTCCAGTGACTGGAGTGGGAGGCGTATACCATCACCACTCAGCTATAGGAGCTTGACGCTCGAGCCCGAAGGGGCTCTCACGTCTTGTGGTGATTTAGTACCATGTATGCGTGTTGCAATTGTTAAACACGGTGCGGTATATACTATTGAACGTATATACACTGCGCTGAGTTATCTACAGGCAACTCAATGCGAGAAAGGGTTAAAATACTACAGTTATATTTTACTAAATTTTTTAAGTATAAGTGTACTAAATATTGAGTAAATCTTTGCTTAAATAATGTTAATAAGTAGAACTACTGCTGGCATTTCCTGATTAATTAAGTAAATTTAAAGCTAAAAATTTTGTATTTGCTTAAAATTAAGTAAAACTTTGCCAAGCACGATAGCAAGTAAAACCGACACTTAATTCGGTAACAGTTGAACTTAATTTTAAGTATATTTTTAGTGAGTAGATTTTTACCCTGGGTTGGTACGGAAAATCTGAAGCATAGGTTTAGGTTGGAAAACGGGAAAAGTGGAAAATTCTAATGCCCAGATTTTTTTACTCTGGTTTGGTAGGGAAAATCTGAAGCATAGGTTTTGGTTGGAAAACGGGAAAAGTGGAAAATTTTAAGGTCTAAATTTTTACCCAGTGTTGGTAGGGAAAATCTGAAGCATAGGTTTTGGTTGGAAAACGGGAAAAGTGGGAAATTCAAGTGAAGAGCATAGGTTTTGGTTGGAAAAGGAAAAAGTGGGGAATTTTAAGGCCTAGATTTTTACCCTGGGTTGGTACGGAAAATCTGAAGCATAGGTTTTGGTTGGAAAACGGGAAAAGTGGAAAATTCTAATGCCCAGATTTTTTACTCTGGTTTGGTAGGGAAAATCTGAAGCATAGGTTTTGGTTGGAAAACGGGAAAAGTGGAAAATTCTAAGGCCTAAATTTTTACCCTGGGTTGGTAGGGAAAATCTGAAGCATAGGTTTTGGTTGGAAAACGGGAAAAGTGGGACATTCAAGCGTAAAGCATAGGTTTTGGTTGGAAAACGGGAAAAGTGGAGAAATTCTAAGACCTAGATTTTTAGCCTGGATTGGTAGGGAAAATTTGAAGCATATGTTTTGGTTGGAAAACGGGAAAAGTGGAAAATTCTAAGGCCTAAATTTTTACCCTGGGTTGGTAGGGAAAATCTGAAGCATAGGTTTTGGTTGGAAAACGGGAAAAGTGGGACATTCAAGCGTAAAGCATAGGTTTTGGTTGGAAAACGGGAAAAGTGGA
>JASANG010000385.1:0-15261 GCA_030248215.1 Enoplolaimus lenunculus
AATAGGTTAAACCTTGCCAAGACTAACATTTGTGCTACTTTTTGGCTTTTGTGAACTTACGTATCGACATAGACTAAACAAAACAACATAGCGAACCGGATATAAATACATGTCAATATGACACAATAATCAACCGGTGGTAGACGGTTTAAATCTGAAATTTGATAAAACACACTTGTTACATTATATTCCCGATCAAAATTTAACAAATATTTCACTAATTTTGAGGAATTTAACAAATATTTCATTAATTTTGAGGAATTTAACAAATATTTCATGAATTTTGCAGAATTTAACAAATATTTCATTAATTTTGAGGAATTTAACAAATATTTCATTAATTTTGAGGAATTTAACAAATATTTCATTAATTTCGAGGAATTTAACAAATATTTCATCAATTTTGAGGAATTTAACAAATATTTCATCAATTTTGAGGAATTTAACAAATATTTCATTAATTTTGAGGAATTTAACAAATATTTCATTAATTTTGAGGAATTTAACAAATATTTCATTAATTTTGAGGAATTTAACAAATATTTCATCAATTTTTGAGGGAATTAAAACGAAAAACTCAATTACTCAAATCAGTGCCAATATTCTCAAATGCGTGTAGCCACCACTTTATCACTCGTTTGTGACCATTAGCTATTGCGGTTTTAGCCGAGTAAATCGTCGTGGAAGTTAGCCAGTAAACGTTATTGGAGGTTAGCCGAAACACACACGTGGAAACCCAAAAGGTGTCAGAAAAGTGACGTGGTATATTTGTAATTAGAATTGGTGACGGTCAATATTCGGCATATTTTTGCGTCTAATTTTGCTCTACAGCAATGCTTGTTTAAAAATCTAAAATACTGACTGGTGATAGGTGTTTACACACAGTTGAGAATAGTCAGCATGACGACCATGTAAAAGTTACTGTAAACAAATGCACCACTCCTAAAGGCATTGCCGTAATGAAGTCAAAAACACGTATGTAGGGCGATCCAGCTTTAATAGAATTGGCGCTGCAGTATTGGTTTGTTCGATTTTAAACCACACAATTCTTATTTTATGCTTTCTTTTCATTATTATTACATTAAACCAATATATTATATACTCCGCCAGAGTCAAATTCGACTCACTGAATCACATGTTTGACTCTGGCGGAGTCGAATTTGACTCAGTTTGTGTAGTTCCGTACAGCCTGTTTCGGAGAGAGTCTATTTGACTCACCATTTTTTGCAGTCTATATATTATATATATTTCTATTTATAAAAATATATATAAATATATATATAATTAAGACGTATCCTTAGGCTTAAGCAAAGATTTTGCCTTAGGCAAAAAGTTAGACAGGTCTTTTCCGATACCTAAGCTTATTGGTGAGCCTAACCTTATGGGAAAAACGAATATTAAGGGCCATAAAGAATTCATCCCACCCTAACGGAAATCTGTTATAAACATGAGAACTTAACTTGCAACCGTACCTTTTTCACTCGCACAACTCACAGCAGTTAAATTGTACTCTTTATAAGGCCCCAGGTATAAAATAATACACAACACTGTAAGAAGAATGCTCATATACGCCTCTAACGAGTACATGTCTACATGAAAATTGCCAAACACAAATCCTGGATATCCAACTGGCGTAAGGGAAGCAGAAAAACCTAAAACCAAAAAGTGTCTGTGTCAAATATAAAATAATTTTACACATTGACTAACGCATATATAATTAATTATATTAATAAATAGTAAAAGCAAGAGTGGATAATGCATACTTCAACAAGAGTATGCAACTGGGTAGGTACATTCGGTGTGGAAAACAACGTACCCGGTACGCGTTGCGTTTTTGGCCTGCGCAACCCTTATTTAGAGAGGGGTACAACCTGTGCGAACCATGAAACATTATTCTGCCAACAAAAATGATCCGCTTATAGGTTAATGTAGGGTTATTGCATGTGACAACGACCCCCTCTAAACAAGGAGGGTCGACCAAAAACGCAACACCCGATGAACCATTTTGTAACATACCACATGCGTAACCCCCAGAGCATAAGATTAAACACCGATGTGTTTTATTTACCACCCACAAGGTTTCTTTCACTATTATATAAATAATACCACATATTTTACTAATTATTCGGTGTAAACAGATAAATAAAAATCACAGAAACGATATTTAATATAAAAGTTTAAAATATATTTTACTCTTTTTTAACCAAAATTTTTCTACCAAAATGAAATTTAAATACGCAAAAGTGGACAAAATAATGATTGTGGATGAATTATTACATTTTTTAATTTCAAATTCAAACATTGCAGCATATCTGTAGGAAAAATTTGAGTTAAATAATTTACAATTATAGGCATAAAGATAACGAAATTTCCGGTATTTTAATCACGGAAACGGATATCGATTTTCCCCGAATACGGACATCCGGTTAAGTTGCTGAGTGCCAGCAACCAAGTACAACAATGCTTACCAATTCACTGTGTTTGTTTCAAAACTAAAACAATTTCGACCGTTACGTACCAAGATTAACATTCATGTAGAGTCGTACACACTCGAATGGGGGTTAGTGAAGATATATCCCCTCCCTGGGAGTTAGTGAAGATATATCCCCTCCCTGGGGGTTAGTGAAGATATATCCCCTCCCTGGGGGTTAGTGAAGATATATCCCCTCCCTGGGGGTTAGTGAAGATATATCCCCTCCCTGGGGGTTAGTGAAGATATATCCCCTCCCTGGGAGTTAGTGACGATATATCCCCTCCCTGGGGGTTAGTGAGAATATCACCTCCCGAAATTTCTGAAGACATTAAAAAGATACGTTTTTTAGCTTTAAAATACCCTACTTAATCTCAGAGGTTCAAAAATTTATCACCTCCCGAAATAAAATCCCGGCGACGGTCGTATTCAGCTAAACAACCTTACCGGTTCCAAGAAGCGCTCCACATGAAACCGAAGTTGCCAAAAGTGTTAACGTTAAATTAAGCTCATTGGAATGTGATGCCATAGCTAAATAAGCTCGTTGAACAGCACGATTACCTTAAATATATACGTCACAAAATCAGTAGCGGATCCAGAAATTTCTAAAACAGGATACAAGATATTAAGATGCGACAGTGAGAATAATTCGAGAACGAAGCAAGCGAGAAGCCAAACGCAATTTTAATGAAAAACTTGGCCCATGTATAGAACAGGGCCGGAACAGTAGTATAAGCATATTTCTAAGCTTAAGCCTAACCGTAAGGATGAGCCTATTCCTAAGCCTAAGCCTACGCCTAAGCCTAAGCAAAAAAATTAGTCTAAAGCTTAAACGACGTATGTATAGAACAGGGCCGGATCGTTTGTCCGGAGGGGCTATAATATCATCAGTTTAAGCTTTAGACTAATTTTTTGCTTAGGCTTAGGCTTAGGGATAGGCTCATCCATACGCTTAGGCTTAGGCTTAGGAATATGATTATACTACTGTTCCGGCCCTGTTCTATACATGGGCCAAAAACTTTAATACAAAATCTTGGTTTGCATCACTGTTGGAGCTATAGGTGTTGGGTGAACTCGCCTTGGATCGCCATTGCACAGAACATACAGCCATGGTACAATTAGAAGCGTCCGGTTTGCGCGCATGGCTGCAATAGAGTACGTTTTAATTTTTGACTAATTTCGTTTTGCTTTTGGCTTTAACTTAGGAATATGCTTAGGTTACAGTTACGCTTGTAAAAGTTAAACATTTGATCGCACAAACTATGAAAAATGGAAAATGAAACTGCTGTCGCCTGAACATAAACGTTTTGCGTTGTGCAAAGCATGCATAATGGTTGACACCATTTTGTGAATCTCGACATCGTATAAAAACAGACCCTGGTACTGCAGGCGTTGCCTGAGTGGAACACATCGAAGGCCTACGTGGATTATACAGTGAGAGAACAAGCGGAATATATGGGGACCTCAATCATTTGATGTGGGGTGGGATATGCGGCCTTGTGACGCCAACGCGCCACCTCTGATACTAAGGACCATTGAGACGTCCATTAACCATGCCTTAACTACGCCTGAGTGTTATGCTTCAAAGGTACAGAGGGTATAGCAAGATTTTTGACTGTTACGAGAAATTCACCTAAAGGTAGTTGATATTACGCACCTTGGTTTAGTATTAATAAACCAGTTTCCCCTATTAAGAACCTAAGCATGTTCTAAATTACGTGCATATGTCGTAGCCCAAATCGGTATTCAGCCCAATTCCGAATTGGGCTAGTCCAAAGCGGAATCATGTCTGATAAAGCTTTGCGTTTTCTGATTGGTTACTTGATAGCGGTAAATTAGCTTAGCCAAACAAAATTCTTGGTAACGAACAGATACTTATCGATTACTTAGCCATTCAGAAAAAGAGCTTTCGCATCATTAATCGTATCTGAGTATGACATGGCATAACAATCACAAGGCGTGCACTTGTAATTGGTTTGAATTACCGGTTGGGCTACGACACATACACAGATTAAACCCATATTACATGCACGCTTCCCCTACCAGGCAGGCCCGCAGACAGCTCAGCCTGCCAAAGGGGGCTAAAACAATTCGAAAATGGTCATGCAGTTGAAATAACAATCCTACAAGCGGGGCTAAAACTTTTCCAGCGAGGGAGGAGCAGAACTTGTCCAGGGGTCGTCCTGAGCCCACACGATGGCCCCTCTCGCGTACGCTTTTGGTACCTGATCCGAACCCTGAGATCAGTCTTGACCCGAGCATTGCGTATCGTCTCATGAAAACCGGAAATGCCTCAACAAACGCCATCAAAAAATGACCAGACAAATTGATCATAAACCCAGCAATGATTGGCCATCGCGTTGACCGTGAATAATTCGACAGCCAACCGAGTAGCGGCGCCGAAATAATGGAACCAAAACTATACGCTGATATTATAAGACCAAAAAAGCTTTCAGGAGTACTCGGATCGATCTATAAAATGTGTCGTTTCTTCAATAATTATAAGACTAAAAAAGCTTTCAGGAGTACTCGGATCGATCTATAAAATGTGTCGTTTTTCTTCAACAATTATAAGACTAAAAAAGCTTTCAGGAGTACTCGGATCGATCTATAAAATGTGTCGTTTTTCTTCAACAATTATAAGACCAAAATGCTTTCAAGAGTACTCGGATCGATCTATAAAATGTGTCGTTTTTCTTCAACAATTATAAGACTAAAAAAGCTTTCAGGAGTACTCGGATCGACCTGCAAAATATGTCATTTGTCTTCAACAATTATAAGACCAAAAAAGCTTTCAGGAGTACTCGGATCGATCTGTAAAATATGTCATTTTTCTTCAACAATTATAAGACCAAAAAAGCTTTCAGGAGTGCTCGGATCGATCTGTAAAATATGTCATTTTTCTTCAACAATTATAAGACTAAAAAGCTTTCAGGAGTACTCGGATCGACCTGTAAAATATGTCATTTGTCTTCAACAATTATAAGACCAAAAAAGCTTTCAGGAGTACTCGGATCGATCTATAAAATGTGTCATTTGTCTTCAACAATTATAAGACCAAAATGCTTTCAGGAGTACTCGGATCGATCTATAAAATGTGTCATTTGTCTTCAATAATTATAAAACCAAAAAAGCTTTCAGGAGTACTCGGATCGATCTATAAAATGTGTCGTTTTTCTTCAACAATTATAAGACCAAAAAAGCTTTCAGGAGTACTCGGATCGATCTATAAAATGTGTCGTTTTTCTTCAACAATTATAAGACCAAAAAAGCTTTCAGGAGTACTCGGATCGATCTGTAAAATATGTCATTTTTCTTCAACAATTATAAGACCAAAAAAGCTTTCAGGAGTACTCGGATCGATCTATAAAATGTGTCGTTTTTCTTCAACAATTATAAGACCAAAATGCTTTCAGGAGTACTCGGATCGATCTATAAAATGTGTCGTTTTTCTTCAACAATTATAAGACTAAAAAGCTTTCAGGAGTACTCGGATCGACCTGCAAAATATGTCATTTTTCTTCAACAATTATAAGACTAAAAAGCTTTCAGGAGTACTCGGATCGACCTGTAAAATATGTCATTTGTCTTCAACAATTATAAGACCAAAAAAGCTTTCAGGAGTACTCGGATCGATCTATAAAATGTGTCATTTGTCTTCAACAATTATAAGACCAAAATGCTTTCAGGAGTACTCGGATCGATCTATAAAATGTGTCGTTTTTCTTCAACAATTATAAGACCAAAATGCTTTCAGGAGTACTCGGATCGATCTATAAAATGTGTCGTTTTTCTTCAACAATTATAAGACTAAAAAGCTTTCAGGAGTACTCGGATCGACCTGCAAAATATGTCATTTGTCTTCACCAATTATAAGACCAAAAAAGCTTTCAGGAGTACTCGGATCGATCTGTAAAATATGTCATTTTTCTTCAACAATTATAAGACCAAAAAAGCTTTCAGGAGTACTCGGATCGATCTGTAAAATATGTCATTTTTCTTCAACAATTATAAGACTAAAAAGCTTTCAGGAGTACTCGGATCGACCTGTAAAATATGTCATTTGTCTTCAACAATTATAAGACCAAAAAAGCTTTCAGGAGTACTCGGATCGATCTATAAAATGTGTCATTTGTCTTCAACAATTATAAGACCAAAATGTTTTCAGGAGTACTCGGATCGATCTATAAAATGTTCATTTGTCTTCAATAATTATAAGACCAAAAAAGCTTTCAGGAGTACTCGGATCGATCTATAAAATGTGTCGTTTTTCTTCAACAATTATAAGACCAAAAAAGCTTTCAGGAGTACTCGGATCGATCTGTAAAATATGTCATTTTTCTTCAACAATTATAAGACCAAAAAAGCTTTCAGGAGTACTCGGATCGATCTATAAAATATGTCATTTTTCTTCAACAATTATAAGACCAAAAAAGCTTTCAGGAGTACTCGGATCGATCAATGAAATGTGTCATTTGTCTTCAACAATTATAAGACCAAAAAAGGTTTCAGGAGTACTCAGATCGATCTATAAAATGTGTCATTTGTCTTCAAAAGTATTTATTTCTATGAAACAATTGCGGTCGCTATCATGAATCAGAAGCAATTCAAGAGCTACTGCAGCGATCCGAATAACAAGTAATAACCGAATAGCACTGGGGAACCCTCTTGAGAAGCCAAATAAATATCATTCCCCCTCTTATTTGGGTCACCGCAGTACATCAATAACACATGCTTTTATAGACTTGCGGTTACAAATCTGGCAACCACTAAGTTTCTGGACAGGCTCGAAAAAGACAATTTGATGTAAAATAACACGCAGAGTTTAAAACAATTTCTCGTTCGCAACACTCACTTGCAGAAAACATTAAAACGTCGATATCCTGGTACAAAATGAATCCCCGGGCAGGGTACAACTGGAGGTCTGCCTCCGGCTCCGGCAGAAAATCTCCTCAGGCACCGGTACAATTTTTGCAGGAAAGTTTTGGCAATTTAATTTTGCATAATTTTGCAAAATTTATCTGTTTAGCGCGTTTTGTTTTACTTACGATGAAAAATTTCCAAAATTTCGCAGAAAATCAGCGTAAAACCAAACAACTTAACAACATATTGCAGATATTGGTTAAAATACACTAATTGACCATCATTTTTACTACTTAATTTCGCATCGCCTTCGGCTCCGGTATTTTTCATTTCCGGTTGCACCCTGTGCCCGGGGTATACGCGATAGAACTTACTTTTGACAAGTACGGCCACAACGATGCCCAATACAGTGAACTTTGCAAAAACACAGTAAACGTGCCGAAAAACGTTATAAAAATGCTCAACCATCGTCGACGATATTCAGTTGGTGATTCGACCGATTCGTCAAAATTGGAACTGAAACAAAAAAAGTTTTATGTCAATTAATATTTTTGAATGTAAATTTCAACAGCCGAAAAACGTTATAAAAATACTCAACCATCGTCGACGATATTCAGTTGGTGATTCGACCGATTCGTCAAAATTGGAACTGAAACAAAAAAAGTTTTATGTCAAATAATATTTTTGAATGTAAATTTCAACAGTGGGAAAGAAACGACCGCAAATTTAGTAGAACTACAATGTAAATTTCAAACAGCGGATTTTAACTCAGAATTAGTTGAATCACTTGGCCTGAGTTAGAACTATGAGAACTCAGAATTTTAGTTGATTTAATTCATTTATTCTGAGTTAATTAATCAACTCACACAGAGTCAACTCAACTCAGAGTGAGAATCAACTCAACTCAGAGTGAGTTAATGTTTACTGACATTAATTCCAAAATAACCAACTCGCTAAATGAATTGATTAATCAACTCATTTGAATTTACAGTGTAGCATGGTTTATGCTCCAATACCTTTTACAAGTGCCGGAGCAGGTTTGAGTGCCCTCCCACAAAACCCCAGCGTTGAGGCCCCTTGCGATGATCAAAATATTTTTCAAACTTTTTTTTTAAATTTGTGTTAGGGCGGAGGCCCCTGGTGAGGGTGGCGCACCCACAAATGGGTGGTATGGCGGTGGTTGCTCCGGACCTGACTTTCACCTCGGTGAACAATTTTAGCCTTAAGATAGCTATAAATATCACATTTAAGCCCAATTCACAAGTGCGAGGTATTTTCAAAAAGCATCAGTGGCGGAACCACAAAGTTCTAAACAGAGGGGGTCGAGTGATATAATTGTGGAAAAAATTTGCGAGTGAAACGAACGTGAAGTCGAACGAGCGATATTTTGACCTTTGCGATATCTCAGAATTTAAGATTTTCGACAACTTTATTGAATTATTCCAATTGGTCAGATAACACGATATGCTACGAAACGGTGCGAGACTGTTTAAATAAACTCAATTCAACCCCGTAGTCAGCAGGCCGTGCTAGGGAGGCTAAAAATTTTCCGAAGGGGCATACAAAGGTTTTCAACGACTTACAACCAAGGTTTAAAATTTTCTAGGGGTCCAAAATTTTTCCAGTGGGGTGGGCTGAGCCTCCCTGGGCCCCCTTGACTACGGGCTGGACTCAATTGAAACTTTCGTTTTAGCTAGCAATTTACGGACGGTTAAACTTTCAATATGCCAAAAATACAATTCAAATACGGCTGTTATAAAGTTTGATGTTAGCTAAAAAACGCACACTCACATATCTGTGTCACGGTTCTGCTTAGTGCTAAATAAAGCTAAACTATTGCAAAAGTTAAGGTCTATTTACTTGAACCGTATTCTCAAATGGAAATAGCACCTATCACCAGTTGAATGACGAAGCAATACAACACAGCTGCCAGACAGGAGCAAAATTTTAAGCTTCACCATTCGCTAGATCGAGCGTTTCAAAACCTGTCATCAACTGGTGATAAGTGCTACACATATTTATAATTACGGGCCCTGGGTATACACGTGTATTGCCCGAGCCGTCCATTACGCCTAAAACCGATCCCGCTGGAAGGGAGCGACTTAGAAACGGATCAGCGTTGGAGAACGAAATAAATTTATAAAACTCTACTAGACAATAGTGTGGCTAATCTTCTTACTTGCTTCGCTCACGGAATTCCTTCACCTATTTTCTCGCATAGCGGACGATTTAGTCCGATCTACTCACTCTGTTAGCCACAATTTAGACGACCTTTACATATAACTTGAAACGTTGACGTCAGAGACAATTCACGGAGTGGGTGGAAGATGCTCGGTCGACTTCGGATCCCTCCGTGTGAAAAATTCCCCCGTGATTCGTCAATGCTAAAATGGCCCCGAGTACGATTTTCGGAGTGGGCCCAAACAACCCTAAACACGGCCCTGGCTACAGCTGAAATGCTGCCGGCAATAGCTAAAGCTGTGTTGCTCGCATGCTAAGTACTCGTCACTTACTTTTTCATAACAAGTTCAGCCAATTAAAAATGGTTATGCATGCGTGGCATCCAGTTTTAGGCCTTATCCGGTATTGTGTAGTCACATTTCAACTGGTAGCCCAAATTTGAAATTTTTAACATTTCATTTTGAATGTGATCTGGAGGAAGTAGTAAACTTAGCGCGCATTATACACTCAACAACTTTTCAAACCGTTGATGCAAAATTATTTTGAAACTGTCATGAGGACACGGCAGCATTCAAAGAAACTTTTTTTTAAATACGACAATTTTTGGGCAAACGCTGGCTGATATAGTTGACAAAACACTGCATATAGGGCTTAAGTTCTAAAATGTATGTTTTTATACAAATATTCTGTCTATCTAACTTTAGGGTGGCGCTATACTTTACTGGGCCCATGTATAGAAAAAGGCCGGATCGTTTTCGGGAGGGGTTATAATAATAGAGTCAGTTTAAGCTTTAGACGCATTTTTTCCTTAAGCTTAGGGCTTAGCCTTAGGCTTAGGAATATGCTCATCCATACGCTTAGGCTTAGGCGTTAGGCTTAGGGATATGTTTATACTACTGTATCGGCCCTGTTCTATACATCGGCCCTTTACTATGCTCGTCGTACGCCGACACATGCCACTACCCGTCGCTATAGGTTGCTAAATATAAAAAATATATCTTGTGGCATGCGGTAGCGCGTGGCGAGTACATCCCAACCTTAACGGGTACAAATTTTTGCTTACACAAACGAAAACTTTACAATGGTTTTTTATAAAAATACATTCAACACATTTGGAATATCCAATACCCATAAGGGATGAGCGGTCTCGGTTAAAAACAGAGATTCGAGACCGAGACATGTCTACCGAGACCGATTAAGAAAAGTCTCGGTCTCGGTCAATTTTTAGTCATCACCGAAAAAAACATTCAAATTTTCAAAATAAACTACTTCTAATGTTATTTTCGTAGTTTTTGTGTTTTTCATAGCTTTTTGTGTTTTTTGCCATTATATCTGCACGTAATATATTGCGTAACTAAAAAATTTCATAACTTCACGGAATCATTTTATTCATCAGCCATCACTCTTACTTCAACAATACCGTCATACATTTGCTAAATCCTCGACTTCTGGTGTCAGTTCCAAACCGCCGAGACTCAACAAAGCGAGACCGAGATTTGCCAAATACTGAGATTAGCCGAGAGCGAGCCTCCAATCCCTGGTACGGTACTCATCTGTACTTGTCAAGTTGCTATAATAACCGATTTACGCCGCATTGAAACGTATAAATAGTAATCCATTTCACCTCTTACAGTGACTACTTTAGTTAAGCTCAAGGTGCGACCGGATATCCGATTCCAGCTTAATATCCGGCAAAAACCGATATCGAGCTCCGGTATCCGGTAAATTAAGACCAAAATATTGATCCATACATACCTGAAACGCTCGTTGGTACCATATGCACTGTCAGTTTCTGCGTCCTTCAAAATAGGCTCAGTAACTTCATCTTCAAGTTTTTTAAGCAAAGGGCATTTGCACCACGTTTGGCATAATATTGTATTGATTTCAGTGAACGCCATTAAAATAAACAACTTAAAATTTTTTTTACAAAGCAGTAAAAAGTATACTTGAAAGTTTGTTGTTCAAAAATTTGGCCCTTAACCGGCCACTTGACTATACCGTCGAGATTTCACGACTTAGTAGAGCTGGGGAAACATAGAAAACAAAAATTTTCTGCATATCATATAAATGGTGCATGTATAGAACAGGGCCGGAACAGTAGTATAAGCGTATTCCTAAGCCTAAGCATAAGCCTATGCGTAAGCGTAACAATGAGCCTATTCCTAAGCCTAAGCGTAACAATGAGCCTATTCCTAAGCCTAGGCCTAAGCCTAAATCTAAGCCTAAGCTTAATCAAAAAAGTTTGTTAAAAGCTTAAACTGACTGTTACAGCCCCACCGGAAAACGATCCGGTCCTGTTCTATACACGGGCCATACAAATCGTTTACACCAGACCAAATTGCCCAACGGTCCCCAAATATCGGTACGTACTGAATGGTTGGCTCTTACATTTTGTATGCAAGCCAGCCGGAGTTTGCCGAGAACTAGTCTGGTTTAGTAAATTTTTGCATATTTGAGCGTCTTATGACATTCAGTGACAATTTTGATATAAAATTTTTGTTAAAAAAATCACAATTTTCAACACAGCTCACATATATGAGTCGGATAGCGTTAGGTTTCTGGAGATAGTTTAACTGCTGGATTTTCCAGGTTGTTTTCGCTCAGCTGGTGTTTGCCCAAAGTAGACAGTGCTTTGAAAATTTTTGGAATATTTCTGCTTCTTATATGCTCATTTCATTATTTCACACCCAAATTAGAATTTTGCTAAAATTCGATTTTTAAGGTCGTGACGTCACCACGTTAGGAAACAAAAAATTTATTATTAAAAGTTAGACATATTATATATCATTCCACACAACTTAAAAAACGAATACAATGGTGTTACCCTTTCCGCAATCAAACCACTAACGACTTATGGTCAAAAAGTACTTAATTTGACGTGTTGCTAGCGATTCAAATTACCAAAATTGGACCATAATTGTTCAAGCCAAATTGTGAAAAATGTTAACACCATTGTATTCGTTTTTTAAGTTGTGTGGAATGATATATAATATGTCTAACTTTTAATAATAAATTTTGTTTCCTAACTAGTAGTACGAGCCTTAACCGAATTTTAACAAAATTCTAATTTGGGTGTAAAATAAATAAGCATATAAGAGCGAAATTCAAAAACAAAGCGTCCTTGGGCCAGTAACAAAAGTGGAAAATCCGGCACAGACCTAACGCATCCGACTCATATGTGAGCTGTGTTGAAAATTGTGATTTTTTTGAAATTTTTATATCGAATTGTCACTGAATGTCATAAGACGCTCAAATATGCAAAAAGTTACTAAATATTCGGCAAACTGCCAGCTGGCTCTGCGAAATGTGAGCCGTGTGCATCAGCCTCGGTTTAACTTTTAACAAACTTTTTTGATTAAGCTATTAATTTAGGCTTAGGCCTAGCTAGGCTAAATACTTACGCTCTAGGAATAGCTATGTTACGCATAGGCCTAATATTTAGCTTAGATCTTATACTAATCCTTCCCGCCCCCTCCCACCATTTATCTGCAAAAATTTTTGTTTCTGTGTTTCAGCTCTACTAGTCGTGAAATCTCGTTTAACATGGCCTAAGGGCCAAATTTTTTTTGAACGAGACTTAACTATCTTTTTCTGCTTTGTAAAATTTTAAGTTGTTTATTTAATGGCATTTAAAAATCGAGATACAATACCAAATTATGCAATGCCCTTTGCTTAAAAAACTTGGAGGTTACTGGGCCTCTTTGAAGGACGCGGACATATGGTACGAACAACTTCGGTAGTTATGTATGGAATTTTATTCTCATACGGAGCTCCAAATATGTTTTTTGCCCGGAAATGCTAACAAGTGTCCGTCGAGCCCCCTTGAGGTGGTCATATTAAGAGGTGAAATGGATTCCTATTGATGGGGTATTTAACAAGTACAGTGAGAATTACCGGATTGAGGCGCGCTCTGCGGCTGATATTTGCAGTCTCACTTTTTTTGTATTCAGCAGTTTGGATTTTTAAACGAGATTTAGGCAAATGTATAACAGTTATCTTAGAAGTAAGTGACAAGTGCAATGAATAAATGATTCCGTGAAGTTATGAAATTTTTTAGTTACGAAATACTGTGTACGTGCAAATATATTAATGGCAAAAAACACAAAAGGCTATGAAAAACAAAAAACTACGAAAATAATTAGAAGTAGTTTATTTTGAAAATTTGAATGTTTTGGTAAATTAATAAAATTAACAAACAAGAACTTTTTTAATAATTTCAGTAAATATATAGGTGTACTGTTCGACCCGACCACTCGTCCCTTATGAAATATTTCCAAATGTGTTGATACGTTTTTGGAGAGACTGTGAGGTGTGAGCTTGTACCCGTTTAAAAGTTGGGATGTACTCGCCACCCTACCGGCAAATCCACAAGATATATTTATTTAGCAATTATAGCGACGGGGTGAATTAATGTGTGCAATTTCAAACTAGGTAAAGGGCCTATCCAACGGCCCGTATAACATGCCCTAGCGCCTAGGCCTAAAGCGTATGGATGAGTTGATTCCCTAAGCCTAAGGTCTAGCTTAAGAGCTTAAACTGACTCTATATTGTTCCGAAACGATCCGGTTCATCAGCCCCAGTAAAGCGCACCTAATAAATAAATAAAAACATACATTTTCACTTTTTGTCAATTATTTGTCAAAATTGAATGCCTACCATATACCTAGTGACAGTTTCAAAATAATTTGCCGTCAAGCGTTTTGAGAAGTTGTTGATTTATAATGCGGCGTCATTCCTCCAGATCGCATTCAAAATGAAATGTACAAATTTCAAATTTGATCTGACTACACAATAAGGCCTAAAACTGGATGCCACGCATGCATAACCATTTTTAATTGGTTGAAATTTATTTATGAAAAGTGACAATTATTTAGCATGCGACAACACAGTATAATCTAGCCACAGTATTTATTTAACCATCAAAATATTTTCGCATTTATTAGATTCACAGATTCACCAATATATTTTTGTACACTATATTTTTTTCGTCTCGCCTATCATAATTTACTCTAACGTCAATATTTTTTGCTAATGTAAACCCAAATATAATCTCGCTAATTTAATAAACTAACCCGGCTAGAATAAGTGTCATCTAATGTACACTAAAAGATAGCCACACTATATTTTTCGTTTATAAATTTATAGTCTCCAACGCTAATCTAATTTCCCACTATAGTTTTAGCATTAATCTAATTTATAGCTAAATATATATCTGTAGCACTTATCACCAATAATGACAGGTTTTGAAACACTATAGCTAGCTAATGGTGAACTTTAAAATTTTGCTACGTGTAACAATCTAATGCAGAATAATAATTTAATCTATTCATTTGATGCTAATGTTCTGCCAATATTTTTTAGCTAATGTTGATATTTTTTTCGTTTAGCTAACATCAACAATCTATTTTTCGTCTCGAAAATTCATCTAGCTAAACGAAACTTTTTGAGCCCCGTCGCCTGGAATTTCCCCCACTAAATTTTAAACCTTGGTTGTAAGTCGTTGAAAAACCTTTCTGCCCCTTCGGAAAATTTTTAGCCTCCCTAGCACGGCCTGCTGACTACGGGGTTGAATTGAGTTTATTTAAACAGTCTCGCACCGTTTCGTAGCATATCGTGTTATCTGACCAATTGGAATAATTCAATAAAGTTGTTCGAAAATCTTAAATTCTGAGATATCGCAAAGGTCAAAATATCGCTCGTTCGACTTCACGTTCGTTTCACTCGCGAATTTTTCCACAACTAGCAAT
>JASANG010002766.1:0-15235 GCA_030248215.1 Enoplolaimus lenunculus
TCGGCCATTTATCTAGTGGTTGGGGCCAGTCTACGCTGACTTCCCCGTTCAGGGACCACTGAGAATAAGTAACCCTTATCGTAAACCTAAACCTAACATCGTCCAAAGCGCAAATGTTACTGAAGTGTACACAGGCCTGTAGGCGACCCACCTTGCTGGGCTAAAATTTTTTAGGAAGGGGCATTTAACGGTTTTCAATGACTTACAGGCATGCTTGAAAATCTTCTAGGGTGGGGGCAAAATTATTCCAAGAGGTAGCTGAACCCTCCTGGTCCCCCTTGACTACGGACCCGAGCTGAACAATAGCCTTCTTGTCTAAAGAATCATCGGTTCTTTTGTGCTTAGTGCCAGCCAGCCCGCGTTTGCTCAAAAATGGTCGGAATTTAAAAATTTAGGAAACCACACTAACCTATGTCAGCGATGGTATATTCAGCATCACACTGCCCAACTGCATTTTGTACTGCAATTTTGCATACACCTGCGTTGCATTTAGCAATTTCGTCAAATGTCAAGGTTGATATTGCTCGATTTTCGGTTGACGGTTGATTTTTGTCAAATATTTCATTAACTTCGACCCGAATTTTGCTTGACCCCTCAATATGATTTTCTCCAGGGGTCAGGGATGTACCATCCGCAAGGGACCAGGCTGCGATTGGCGCAGGGGTGCCAGTAATTGTTGCGTCGAGACGTAGGGCATCGCCCGATTTTGCTATGACCTCTGGCGGTTGATTGAGTTTTACAGTTGGCGGAACTGAAAATCAAAAATATTACTGTGATGATCCGAATAAAAGACAGATAAGAGTGAGGTCATCGTTTTAAGTCCCAATCAATAGGAGTCTACGTTTCTTATTAGAGTTCATTTAGTGGATAGCAGTCCGTAAAGTTCTAATTAAAGTCCATAACCAAGGCAGAAGATTGGCATAGGCTACACAATAGAGACCCATGTATACTTTGCTTAATCCGTAACAAACATTAACGGACGTGCCAATGAACAAAAATGGTTCGAAACAAACCAGTTTTGCCCAAAAGAAAGTATATTTATAAGAATCGTGTTGCCTTTCAGTACCATTGGTTGAACTAAAATAAATAATAGTTCGTAATTGAATATACTGTAGTGGCCCGAATAAGAGGGCGGACTGATATTTATTTTACGTCTCCAGAGGGCAGTACCTGTTATTGGGTTACGGACTGATATTTATTTTTAACCCGCCCTCTGAAGACTCTTTCTGTTCCTGATATATATCCGATATTGCAGCTGTCCGTTGAATTAAGCGTTTATTTGTCTTGTATCAAAACCTTGAGCGATAAAGCAAGGTTATACTTAAGAATGTACTTTAAAAACTTAAGTTTGTTTTAAAGATTTGAACTCAACTTTCTTTAGTCCTGGTGTAATTTATGCACTATAATTGGGGATAATTGACATTTATGGACCCTAATTAGGGTTTACAGACAATATCCGCTTTTACGGACACTTATTAGGTATACAGACTTCTATTGATTGAAAAAATGGTTAACCCCTTTTATTACCCCCCTTATTCGGGTCGCTACAGTAAAAGGGATATACCGGCTGGAGACACAAAATATATACCGGTCCCATCTCTTGTTCGGGTCACTACAGTATACATTTTTGTTTTTCGTCATTTTAAAATAATCTTTTAATTCTTTATGTTTTTCTCATTATTTGAAAATATAGGTAAACGCTTTCTTAAGTATGAGCGTTAATGCGTGCGCAATGTGTACAAGAACCAAAATTGTTTAATGCGAAATTTGTCAATCCATAATACAAGGCCGCAGCAGTAGTATAAGCATGTTTTTAACCTAAACCTAAGCCAAAGCCTAAGCGCAAGAATGAACTAACACCTAATCGTAAGCCTAAGCAAAAAATATTAGTCTAAAGTTTAGCACAAATGCAGTCATGCAGGAACACGTTCCACCCCTGATCTTTACATGAATCCGGTATATTTGGGAAATAAGGCTTTCATGGCTTGTTATTTTTCTACACTGCAAAAAATGGTGAGTTAAATTGACTCTTTCCGAAATAGGCTTTTCCGGACAACAAAAACTGAGTCATGATATGACTCTGGCGGAGTTGAATTTTGACTCAGTTTGTGTAGTCCGCAAAAGCCTATTTCGGAGAGAGTCAATTTGACTCACCATTTTTTGCGGTGTAGAACTATTCTAGGAAATTACAACTAGAATAACTATTACTTTAAAGTAGTAATTCCTTTAGAAAGAAGAACTAAGAAATCTTGATTGAAACTTTTAGAAAATTTTTTGAACATTAACTTTAGTTTTATCCTAAAAAAACTATTAAAACGTTGCCATCGTATTTTGTGAAAAAGTCGTCGTATAAAATTTTGGCCAATGTAAAGAACAGGCGGTGGAAGTGGAACAGTAGTACAAGCATATTCCTAAGCCTAAGCCTAAGCCTAAGCAAAAAACAGTCTAAAGCTTAAACTTAATCTATTTCAGTTGCACGGAATAACGTTCCGCCCCTGATCTTTGGGGCTAGAATTTTTCAAAGAAATATGTACTGTTACGTTTGGCTGTGGGAGCTAACTCTGCCAGCTGACGCTTGGAAATGGTCTTTAATTATCCACAGTAAACCACCAACACTTCACTAAAATCCCACCTGTAACTTTGTGGCAAGATTTAGCAATTGAATGATTGTACAACTTTGAAAAAATGTGGCCCATGTTACATTGAATTCATATGGAGTTTTCGTCACACAGTTTAACAATTGTTTACTTTTACCATAAACAGGCCCATGTATAGAACACGGCCGGATCGTTTTCCGGGAGGGGGTGGATGTAATAGAGTCAGTTTAAACGTTAAACTAAATTTTTTGTTTAGGTTTAGGCTTAATAGGCTTAGGAATAAGCTCATCCTTACGCTTAGGCTTAGGATTAGGCTTAAATTTAGGCTTAGGCTTAGGTTTAGGCTTACGCTTAGGCCTAGGATTAGGTTTAAGTAAGAGAGAAAAATAAAAAAATATATAAAAAGAAAAAAAACAAAACCCACAAAACATATAGATAGACACACCATACAACAGCTAACGATTCCACACAAACAACCCACCCCACCCAACAAAAAAAACCAGACCAAAAAAACCCCAAACCCCACAACAACAAAGAACCCCCACCACAAACCACACAACTTAGGCTTAGGCTTAGGCTTAGGAATATGCTTATACTGCTGTTCCGACCCTGTTTCTACATGGGCCCATAAGCATTGAATATATAACTGCTAGATACCTTGAAAATTAAGGAACACGGTTCTAGTATAATCCTTCCACAATGGCAACTCATGTATAGATCAGGGACGGTTCGTTTTTCCGCGGGACTGCTATACAGTAAGCTCTAGCTTTAGACTATTTTTTGCTTAGGCTTAATAGTAACATACTCATGCCACTGTTACGGCACTGTCGAATACATTAGCCTATATGCCGAAGCTTTAGCTTTAATCTGAAAGGTTATGACAAAATTTGCAAATTTGGAAAACGATTGTTGGAAAGTGTACCAGAGCTGACAAAAACGGTAAATATATTTACATGAGTTACGACTTCCACATACTGGGTGGTTTCAAGAAATATCATGCCAAATTAAAATTGTCAGTACGCCCCTGATGTTTAAAGTTTAAGTTTGTTTCTAAAAATCAACATTCACACGTCTCTAACTAAAAAAACACGCCCATTTAGAGTAACATCTTCAATAGCACTTATGAACAACAAAATTAGTTTCTAGTTTCCTTTGTATTTTAGAATGGTATTGTTTTGTTGCTTTAATGTAAAATTTTCTTATATATATATAAATAAATATATATTTATATTTATTATATATATATAAAGATATATTTAAATATATTTATTTATATATATAGATATATTTTAAATATATATATAAATATATATTTTATATATATATTTGTATATAAATTTATATATGTATTAAATATATATAAATATATATATAAATATATATATTTATATATATATAAATATATATTAATATATATATAAATATAAATATATATAAATATTTTTAAATATATATAAAATATATATAAATATATATATATAAATATAAATATATATGTAAATATTATATATATAAATATAAATATATATAAATATGTATATATATATATAAATATATATATATATATTCGTCTATATATAGATAGATAGACAAATAGATATATATGTAATTTCTAGAGTGCTTTATACGAGTAGTCCATTCATTTCAAAAAATTTTGACTGGCCTATACCAATTAATACAATTTCAGGGCAATTTGTTATTGAAAACGTCATATCTACAATAATCTTTTTCCAAAATGATTCAAACAAACAAGTAATTGTTGCAGGTGTGGCACTGTGCCCAGTATCGACTATTTCCAAACTGAGCTTCACAAAATCGTTTAAAACGCGTCAGTCTGAATCTAAACGGATTTTTGCTTCCGGATCCAGCGATAAATTGATCTCGTAGTCCCGGTCCGATAAAAATTTTTGCCGGATGGTCAGACAATTTGGGCTGTAACATTTGTCATATTTTTACACAAGTTGTGTCATCATTTAATTCGTTTGTAGGTTTCGAACAATTTTGAGAGTTTTATTTGCCGAGATTTTAAGCGAACAGGAAGCGAAGATGGGACCGAACATCCTGTTTCAACGGTTTGAAACAAAATATATCCTGTGTTCACTAGCGGTGAACACAAAAATGTTTCACTAGTGGTCGCATTCGTGAAAATGTGTCAACGAAAGCCGCCTGTTTCGATGCAACCGGCACTAGTCATTATTGTTGTCAGTTGTCATATACCTTATGAGGGGGGCTAAAAATTATACGACCCATGTGAACTGAAAAAAATCGTTTAGTCAACTCTCAAAGCAAAACATTTTATTTAACCAAAATAATTAGTCTCACCTAGAGTGGTTGATTAATGACAAGAGTATGCAACTGGGTGCATTCTGTGTACAAATTAATATACCAAGCGAGCGTTGCATTTCATCACAACTCGCTCTCTTTTATAAGAGTACGTGGTAGTAGTATTTTTAATATTACTTAGCTAAAGTCGCTCAGATAATATTCTTAATTTCTATGATTGTGGTTCAAATGGCATCAACCGCGCCTTTGTAAATGAAGGGATTCGGCCAAAATAGCAACGCGCGCCGGTATATTTGGTACCGTGCAGAATTCCAGCAGTTGCGTACTCTTAAAAGTGATCATCCACTCTTGATTTCACCAAGAGTATGATAATGACTGTTTACAAGAGTGTGCAACTGGACACATTCTGTGTAGAAAAGAATATACCCGGCAATCGCAGCGTTTTGGGCCTACCCCCTCTTTATTTATGGGGGTACAACCTGTGCGAACCATGACACTTTATGTATGCGGCGTCAAACATGCTCCTCTTATAGTTAGGTATTCATGTGAAAGCGCCCCCCCTAAATAGGGGGGTCGGCCATAAACGCAACACCCGGTGGCACATTTTGTACCATGCGGGACCCCAAGCGTTGCACACTCTTGTTATTATCCACTCTTGGTTTCAGTAAACAATATTGTACAGTAAGGTTTAAGTTAAAATAAAAACAAAGCAGTAGAATACTAAACCCAAGCAGTGGACAAATCACACAAAAACATATATTAATGGTCGGTTATTTCACAATTTCATATCTCCTGCCCCCCCTCTGACTTCGGATCTGGTTTAGTAGGATTGAACCAGGTTGTAACAACATTTTAAATCCGCTAAACTATTTCGTACGCTTACAGAGTTCGTAAAATTTAAGCATTCCTTCGCCAGAAACGTTTTGGTCTTTAAATAGATCTGGCTATATGGCAAGTATAATTAATTTGTTGTTTCTGCAATTTTTTTAGTAACCATTTGTCAAATCTCGGCCCATGTAAAGATCAGGGGCGGAAAGTTTTTCTGTGGGACTGCAATTGAGTAAGCTTTTTAGCTTTAGACTAATTTTTTTGCTTTGCTTTAGGCTTATAGGCTTCGGCTTCGGCTTAGGAATATACTCATTCTTACGCCTACGCTACGGTTTAGGCGTAGGCTTAGGCTTAGGAATAAACTTATTCTTACGCTTACTCTTAGGTTTAGGCGTAGGCTTACGCTTAGGAATAAGCCTATAATACTGTTCTGCCCCTGTTCTTTACATTGGCCCAACTCTTGGATATTTGTATTAAGCAACAAACTTTTTAGTTTTTAAATTTCGCTGTAAATGTAACATTTTTAGATAATGATTTAAAATTCGGCAAATTAATATTGCTACACTCAGTAATTATTCGACGCTGTGTGCTTGAATTTGCAATGCGATAAAATATCCGGCGACGTGCAGTTGTTTGCATAATTGTTGCACTTACTGACTCCATTGTACCTATAAAAAATGTGCAGTTGCGATTAGTGGCGGGTATATGCGCAAGACATCAGGGTACAAACGTGTGTCAATTTGCGGTTCCGCCTCTTCAGCAAACCGACCTCCGGCACCGGTGTTTCTCACCTTGAGTTGCACCACGTAGCGTGCAACCGGATATCCGTTTCCGGTAACAATTCTTTACATGAAACGCATCTCTTTTCCATTTCTGTTTCTGATATTTTAATCACTATTTGGTTTCGATTTCCTATATTTTACTACTGGATGTATACTAAAAAATGCTACACGTATTGTCAGTCAGCCATTGGCTTTCAAACAAGGGCCCATATTACCAAATGTATATAGCAACTATCATCAGTTGCTAATACGTTTTCAAACTCACTAACTATTACACTTGTTGAATTCAAAATTGACACAAGACTTAGAGCAAATCATATGCGAAAAATGTGTTGAATTCTGAGCCTCAGCATTCACTGGTTCGAAAGTTATAAGACCTATCCGCAACTGGAGATAGGTGCGACACACATTTGAGAATACGGACAAAAGATTTTAAGCTTTGTTTGATAAATATGCAAAATCGCGGAGCGTGTTTATTGATATTTAAACAGTTACAAGCTGTATTATTATCAAAAATTAACCAAAACAGCTATAGCAAAAAATAAAATAACCAAATATGCAAAACCAATGTTAGAGTCAAAATAAAAATTAGTCAGTGCAAGGGTCCCGTAAACTCGCAGTTTAGTTTACTCTCGTCAATCCTAATATTACAATCAAAACCCTCTAAAATGTCACGAGATACTGTGAGACATTTATGCGAACATCATAATGTGTTACACCAAAATTAACGCACCTTGACTGCAGCTAAACAACATTTCACAGTTTTCTTGTGGAACAATTTGGTTGCGTTTCACTGCAGTGGATCCGTGTTTCGTTGACAGTTGATCAAGTGCGCGAGACAATTTAGGTTCAACTTCAGGTTTAAAAGTTTTCGAAGTCGATTTTGATGTCACACGACGAAATCCTGTAAACGATTAAATGTTAGTTTACCACGGCAAACTGAGTTAGACGTTAGTAAAATTAAAATACTTAAAACATGGCCAAGCAGAGATGAGTCAGGGCTTAATGCCGTCTAGAAATGTTTTGATTTCTCTTGAACATTTGAGTCTTGAAAACTACTTCGCAAACTTTAAGTTAATTTTTTTAGTAAAATTCAAATCAACACTTAGGAGTGAGCCGGCGGTGTGCGGGACTGCAATGCAGTAAACGTAAGCTTTACACTGATATTTTGCTTAGGCTTATGGTTAGGCTTAGGTGGTATAAACTCGTTCATACGCTTGGGATTTGGTTTAGGAATATGCTTATACTACTATTACGGCATTGTATTTACACTGAACAAACGTTTTAAATTTTGTCACGACAAGTTGAACATATGCATACAGTTTCTTCAACGTAATACAATTCCCAACATGCAGACAATCTTATGCAATGTCCAACGTAAACAATTTGCTATTCAGTCCAATTACTAATTGACCCAGGCCAACCTGCTATTTTGCACAATAGCAGTTTCATTTAGGCTAAACTTCTATTGAACTAATAGACCAATCAGATTTGATTTTTTGGAACGGCGCAATACCGTTTATCAATCATTGCTAGTTTTACATCATTGTTGTTTTTCTCCATTTTACAATCGCTATTTGGCCTAGACCAATCTGCTATTTATGGTACAGTGTCGAATATCCGCCTCGTTTCGTTTCGCAGGAAGATAAACATTTATATGCCAAAAACAATTGGAATGGCATTTTGCAAAGTTTTCTCAAACCATATATAATATGAAACAAAGCGATATAACAGTTGCAATATTAAAACTTGCACTACAGTAATTACTGCAACTTGTAATTATTTATAATTTCGCACTTTATTAAACATTATTTCTTTAGCAAACTCGAAATAACCTTTATTTTCGCTGCTCAAATAGCAACTGAACCTTTCACAACGATATGCAATATTAAACATTGGCTGAGTTTCTGAAACCGTACTTAAGTATGACTTAGTACTTAAGTACGCGCTAAGCAATTACTTAGCCATTTTGTTGTAGTTAAAAGCTCACTTAAGTTAACTAAATACTTAAGTCGTTGACAAAATTTGACATATTACAGATTAGCAGCTCAGGCATACTAACATTGGTTAAACTGAAATTGTAGACTCATGATGCCTCAAGGAAATAAAGCAGTACAATTCCTATAGTAGCATAAAGCATACCCCTAAACTCAATCCGAAGCGTATGAACGAGTTATATACCACCTAAAGCCTAAGCCTAAACCAAGCAAAAATAATTAGTGTAAAGCTTACGCTTACTACATCCAGTCCCTCACACTCCGCCCTTTAATGCCTAGTTCCTAATGTTTGACTAAAAAAATTAACTTAAAGTTTAAGAGTATTTTCAGACTAAATGTTCAGAGAAATCAAAAATTTCTAGACGGCATTAGCCTCTACTCTGCTTGGCCATGTTTTAGAGATTTTATTTTATAGTCTATAGTTTGCGTGGTAGAATTTATGTTTGATTTCGTCGGGACACACGACCGAGAACTTACACATTGTCGCCACTGATCTGAGACAGGTCATGCAGGAAACGCACAATTGTTCAAGATGTGTGTTTTGGCTGCGCAGGTGCGTTAATTTGGTGTAACAATTATGATGTTCGCATAATGTCTCACAGTATCTCGTGACATTTTAGAGGGTTTTGATTGTAATATTAGGATTGACGAGAGTAAACTAAGCTGCGGTTACGGACCCTTGCACTGACTAATTTTTATTTTGACTCTAACATTGGTTTTGCATATTTGGTTATTTTATTTTTTGCTATAGCTGTTTTGGTTAATTTTTGATAATAATACAGCTTGTAACTGGTTAAATATCAATAAACACGCTCCACGATTTTGCATACTTATCAAACAAAGCTTAAAATCTTTTGTCCGTATTCTCAAATGTGTGTAGCATCTATCTCCAGTTGGGGATAGGTGTTATAACTTTCGAACCAGTGAATGCTGAGGCTCAGAATTCAACACATTTTTCGCATATGATTTGCTCTAAGTCTTGTGTCAATTTTGAATTCAACAAGTGTAATAGTTAGTGAGTTTGAAAACGTATTAGCAACTGATGATAGTTGCTATATACATTTGGTAATATGGGCCCTTGTTTGAAAGCCAATGGCTGACTGACAATACGTGTAGCATTTTTTAGTATACATCCAGTAGTAAAATATAGGAAATCGAAACCAAATAGTGATTAAAATATCAGAAACAGAAATGGAAAAGAGATGCGTTTCATGTAAAGAATTGTTACCGGAACCAGATATCCGGTTGCACGCTACGTGGTGCAACTCAAGGTGAGAAACACCGGTGCCGGAGGTCAGTTTGCTGAAGAGGCGGAACCGGAAATTGACACACGTTTGTACCCTGCTGTCTTGCACATATATCCGCCACTAATCGCAACTGCACATTTTTACAGGTACAATGGAGTCAGTAAGTGCAACAATTATGCAAACAACTGCGCGTCGCCGGATATTTTATCGCATTGCAAATTCAAGCACACAGCGTCGAATAATTACTGAGTGTAGCAATATTAATTTGCCGAATTTTAAATCATTAACTAAAAATGTTACATTTACAGCGAAATTTAAAAACTAAAAAGTTTGTTGCTTAATACAAATATCCAAGAGTTGGGCCAATGTTAAGAACAGGGGCAGAACAGTATTATAGGCTTATTCCTAAGCGTAAGCCTACGCCTAAACCTAAGAGTAAGCGTAAGAATAAGTTTATTCCTAAGCCTAAGCCTACGCCTAAACTTCAGCGTAAGCGTAAGAATGAGTTTATTCCTAAGCCGAAGCCGAAGCCTATAAGCCTAAAACCAAGCAAAAAAATTAGTCTAAAGCTAAAGCTTACTTAATTGCATTCCCACAAAAAACGTTCCGCCCCTTTACATGGGCCGAGATTTGACAAATGGTTACTAAAAAAATTGCAAAACTAACAAATTAATTATACTTGCCATATAGCCAGATCTATTTGAAGACCAAAACGTTTCTGGCGAAGGAATGCTTAAATTTTACGAACTCTGTAAGCGTACGAAATAGTTTAGCGGATTTAAAATGTTGTTACAAGCTGGTTGAATCCTACTAAACCAGATCCGAAGTCAGAGGGGGGGCAGGAGATATGAAATTGTGAAATAACCGACCATTAATATATGTTTTTGTGTGATTTGTCCACTGCTTGGGTTTAGTATTCTACTGCTTTGTTTTTATTTTAACTTAAACCTTACTGTACAATATTGTTTACTGAAACCAAGAGTGGATAATAACAAGAGTGTGCAACGCTTGGGGTCCCGCATGGTACAAAATGTGCCACCGGGTGTTGCGTTTATGGCCGACCCCCCTATTTAGGGGGGGCGCTTTCACATGAATACCTAACTATAAGAGGAGCATGTTTGACGCCGCATACATAAAGTGTCATGGTTCGCACAGGTTGTACCCCCATAAATAAAGAGGGGGTAGGCCCAAAACGCTGCGATTGCCGGGTATATTCTTTTCTACACAGAATGTGTCCAGTTGCACACTCTTGTAAACAGTCATTATCATACTCTTGGTGAAATCAAGAGTGGATGATCACTTTTAAGAGTACGCAACTGCTGGAATTCTGCACGGTACCAAATATACCGGCGCGCGTTGCTATTTTGGCCGAATCCCTTCATTTACAAAGGCGCGGTTGATGCCATTTGAACCACAATCATAGAAATTAAGAATATTATCTGAGCGACTTTAGCTAAGTAATATTAAAAATACTACTACCACGTACTCTTATAAAAGAGAGCGAGTTGTGATGAAATGCAACGCTCGCTTGGTATATTAATTTGTACACAGAATGCACCCAGTTGCATACTCTTGTCATTAATCAACCACTCTAGGTGAGACTAATTATTTTGGTTAAATAAAATCTTTTGCTTTGAGAGTTGACTAAACGATTTTTTTCAGTTCACATGGGTCGTATAATTTTTAGCCCCCCCCTCATAAGGTATATGACAACTGACAACAATAATGACTAGTGCCGGTTGCATCGAAACAGGCGGCTTTCGTTGACACATTTTCACGAATGCTCCCACTAGTGAAACATTTTTGTGTTCACCGCTAGTGAACACAGGATATATTTTGTTTCAAACCGTTGAAACAGGATGTTCGGTCCCATCTTCGCTTCCTGTTCGCTTAAAATCTCGGCAAATAAAACTCTCAAAATTGTTCGAAACCTACAAACGAATTAAATGATGACACAACTTGTGTAAAAATATGACAAATGTTACAGCCCAAATTATCTAACCATCCGGCAAAAATTTTATCGGACCGGGACTACGAGATCAATTTATCGCTGGATCCGGAAGCAAAAATCCGTTTGGATTCTGACTGGCGCGTTTTAAACGATTTTGCGAAGCTCAGTTTGGAAATAGTCGATACTGTCAGTACAGTGACAAAACTGCAACAATTACTTGTTTGTTTGAATCATTTTGGAAAAAATTTATTGTAGATATGACGTTTTCAATAACAAATTGCCCTGAAATTGTATTAATTGGTATAGGCCAGTCAAAATTTTTAGAAATTAACGGAGTACTCGTTTAAAGCACTCTAGTTTAGCACGGAAGGTAAATTACATATATATCTATTTGTCTATCTAGACAGATCTATATATAGATAAATAGATATATATATAAATATTTATAAATATTTATATTTATATATAATATTTACATATATATTTATATTTATATATATATTTATATATATTTATATATATTTATATTTATATATATTTATATTTATATATTTATATTTATATATTTATATTATATATTTATATATTTATATATAAATTATATATAAATATATATATAAAGATATATAAATATATATATAAATATATATATTTTATAAATAAATATATTTAAATATATCTTTATATATATATAAATAAATATAAATATATATTTATTTTATATATATAGAAGAAATTTTACATTAAAGCAACAAAACAATACCATTCTAAAATACAAAAGGAAACTAGAAACTAATTTTGTTGTTCATAAGTGCTATTGAAGATGTTACTCTAAATGGGCGTGTTTTTTTAGTTAAAGACGTGTGAATGTTGATTTTAAGAAACAAACTTAAACTTTAAACATCAGGGGCGTACTGACAATTTTAATTTGGCATGATATTTCTTGAAACCACCCAGTATGTGGAAGTCGTAACTCATGTAAATATACTTACCAGCTCTGTTACACTTTCCAACAATCGTTTTCGAAATTTGCAAATTTTGTCATAACCTTTCAGATTAAAGCTAAAGCTTCGGCATATAGGCTAATGTATTCGACAGTGCCGTAACAGTGGCATGAGTATGTTACTATTAAGCCTAAGCAAAAATAGTCTAAAGCTAGAACTACCGTATAGCAGTCCCGCGGAAAAACGAACCGTCCCTGATCTATACATGAGTTGCCATTGTGGAAGGATTATACTAGAACCGTGTTCCTTAATTTTCAAGGTATCTAGCAGTTATATATTCAATGCTTATGGGCCCATGTAGAAACAGGGCTGCAAAAGCATAATATAAACATATTCGAAGCGAGCGAGGAAGCGAAGCAAAAATAGGAAGCAGAGCTACCTAGAGCAGCCGGAAACCAAACGTCCGACATACAAGGCCATGGAAGATATACAGAAAGGAAAAACAAGGACAGCGAACAACCCACAGGGTCGGAACAGCAGTATAAGCATATTTGGAAAGCCTAAGCCTAAGCCCAAGCAAAAAATAGGAAGGAGAAGGACCAATAGCAGCGGAAACCAACCCCCCAGCCGACCCCCACTCTGCCCCGCCCCTAAGCCTAAGCCTAAGCCTAAACTTAAACCTAATCCTAGGCCTAAGCGTAAGCCTAAACCTAAGCCTAAGCCTAAATTTAAGCCTAATCCTAAGCCTAAGCGTAAGGATGAGCTTATTCCTAAGCCTATTAAGCCTAAACCTAAACAAAAAATTTAGTTTAACGTTTAAACTGACTCTATTACATCCACCCCCTCCCCGGAAAACGATCCGGCCGTGTTCTATACATGGGCCTGTTTATGGTAAAAGTAAACAATTGTTAAACTGTGTGACGAAAACTCCATATGAATTCAATGTAACATGGGCCACATTTTTTCAAAGTTGTACAATCATTCAATTGCTAAATCTTGCCACAAAGTTACAGGTGGGATTTTAGTGAAGTGTTGGTGGTTTACTGTGGATAATTAAAGACCATTTCCAAGCGTCAGCTGGCAGAGTTAGCTCCCACAGCCAAACGTAACAGTACATATTTCTTTGAAAAATTCTAGCCCCAAAGATCAGGGGCGGAACGTTATTCGTGCAACTGAAATAGATTAAGTTTAAGCTTTAGACTGTTTTTTGCTTAGGCTTAGGCTTAGGCTTAGGATACTGTTTGAACTACTGTTCCACTTCCACCGCCTGTTCCTTTACATTGGCCAAAATTTTATACGACGACTTTTTCACAAAATACGATGGCAACGTTTTAATAGTTTTTTTAGGATAAAACTAGAAGTTAATGTTCAAAAAATTTTTTTAAAAATTTCAATCAAGATTTCTAAGTTCTTCTTTCTGAAGGAATTAAATATACTTTAAAGTAATAGTTATTCTCAGTTCTGAATTTCCTAGAATAGTCTTTCTTACACCGCAAAAGAATGGTGAGTCAAATTGACTTTCTCCGAAATAGGCTTTTCGCGGACTACACAAACTGAGTCAAAATTCAGGAGCTCCGCCAAAATCATATCATGACTCAGTTTTTGTTGTCCGGAAAAGCCTATTTCTGGAAGAGTAAATTGTGACTCACCATTTTTTGCAGTGTAGAAAAATAACAAGCCATGAAAGCCTTATTTCCAAATATACCGGATTCATGTAAAAGATCAGGGGTGGAACTAGTGTTCCTGGATGACTGCATTTGTGCTAAACTTTACAATAATATTTTGGTGTTAAGGCTTACGATTAGGTGTTAATTCATTCTTGCGCTTAGGCTTTGGCTTAGGTTTAGGTTAAAAACATGCTTATACTCTACTGCTGCGGCCTTCGTATTATGGATTGACAAATTTCACATTAAACAATTTTGGTTCTTATTACACATTGCGCACGCATTAACGCTCATACTTTAAGAAAGCGTTTACCTATATTTTCAAATAATGAGAAAAACATAAAGAATTAAAAGATTATTTTAAAATGACGAAAAACAAAAATGTATACTGTAGTGACCCGAACAAGAGATGGGACCGGTATATATTTTGTGTCTCCAGCCGGTATATCCCTTTTACTGTAGCGACCCGAATAAGGGGGGTAATAAAAGGGGTTAACCATTTTTTCAATCAATAGAAGTCTGTATACCTAATAAGTGTCCGTAAAAGCGGATATTGTCTGTAAACCCTAATTAGGGTCCATAAATGTCAATTATCCCCAATTATAGTGCATAAATTACACCAGGACTAAAGAAAGTTGAGTTCAAATCTTTAAAACAAACTTAAGTTTTTAAAGTACATTCTTAAGTATAACCTTGCTTTATCGCTCAAGGTTTTGATACAAGACAAATAAACGCTTAATTCAACGGACAGCTGCAATATCGGATATATATCAGGAACGAAGAGTTCAGAGGGCGGGTTAAAAATAAATATCAGTCCGTAACCCAATAACAGGTACTGCCCTCTGGAGACGTAAAATAAATATCAGTCCGCCCTCTTATTCGGGCCACTACAGTATATTCAATTACGAACTATTATTTATTTTAGTTCAACCAATGGTACTG
>JASANG010000521.1:0-15226 GCA_030248215.1 Enoplolaimus lenunculus
AAGGTCTCCTGTGTTTGTTTAGAATAGTCACAATAAAGTTTGTTTTTATTTTCTATTTCCATACTGTCGTATTGCGACTATTATATGTAACTTCAGAATACATTAATCCATATTTACATGTGCAAGTTTTTTGCTGCGAGAACTTGCAGCTGCAAATTGCACACAGAACAAGAATTTTTTTATCGGTCAATGAAAAAGCGGTTGCTATAAATTCAGCGAACTTGCATGGGCATTCACACATATGAACTAGATTCCAAGCTATGATTTTTTAATGAATTATTTGCAACTGCAAGTTTTTCAAACGGGATTATGGACAAAAGACCCAATTGAACGTTGCAGCTGCAAGTTCTCGCAGCAAAAACTTGCACGTGTGAATACGACTTTACAGTCTCGTAGTCAGCTTGACTTTAGAACGAACGATCCGACAAGGCAAATAGTTGTTTAGGATACAGTATATAAACCATGAGCGTTTACTATTTTAGACACATACAAGTTGAATATATTAATTTTAAATACTTAATATAAACTTTGCTGCAAATTTAAACATTAATTTTATCTCACGTTGAAAATTTAAGCATTAATTTTATCTCATGTTGAAAATTTAAGCATTAATTTTATCTCACGTTGAAAATTTAAGCATTAATTTTATCTCACGTTGAAAATATAAGCATTAATTTTATCTCATGTCTAAAATTTAAGCATTAATTTTTATTTTAAGTTGAAAATTTAAGCATTAATTTTATCTCGCGTCGAAATTTTAAGCATTAATTTTATATCATGTTCGAAAATTTACTCATTAATTTTATCTCACGTTGAAAATTTAAGCATTAATTTTATCTCACGTTGAAAATCTAAGCATTAATATTATCTCACGTTGAAAATTTAAGCATTAATTTTATCTCACGTTGAAAATTTAAGCATTAATTTTATCTCACGTTGAAAATTTAAGCATTAATTTTAACACACGTTGAAAATTTAAGCATTAATTTTAAGACACGTTGAAAATTTAAGCATTAATTTTAACTCATGTCTAAAATCTAAGCATTAATTTTATCTTGATGTTGAAAATTTAAAGCATTAATTTTATTCTCAGTGTTTAAAATTTAAGCATTAATTTTATCTCGCGTTGAAAATTTAAGCATTAATTTTATCTCATGTTGAAAATTTAAAGCATTAATTTTTATCTCACGTCTAAAATTTAAGCATTAATTTTATCTGACGTTGAAAATTTAAGCATTAATTTTATCTCATGTTTAAAATTTAAGCATTAATTTTATCTCACGTTGAAAATTTAAGCATTAATTTTATTATGTTGAAAATTTAAGCATTAATTTTATCTCACGTTGAAAATTTAAGCATTAATTTTATCTCTTATGTTGAAAATTTAAGCATCAATTTTATCTAAGTTGAAAATTTAAGCATTAATTTTATCTCACGTTGAAAATTTAAGCATTAATTTTATCTCACGTTGAAAATTTAAGCATTAATTTTATCTCATGTTTGAAAATTTAAGCATTAATTTTATCTCACGTTGAAAATTTAAGCATTAATTTTATCTCACGTTGAAAATTTAAGCATTAATTTTATTTTATGTTGAAAATTTAAGCATTAATTTTATCTCACGTTGAAAATTTAAGGATTAATTTTATTTTATGTCTAAAATTTAAGCATTAATTTCATCTCATGTTGAAAAATTTAAGCATTAATTTTATCTTATGTTGAAAATTTAAGCATTAATTTTATCTCATGTTGAAAATTTAAGCATTAATTTTATCTCACGTTGAAAATTTAAGCATTAATTTTATCTCAGTTGAAAAATTTAATCATTAATTTTTATCTCACGTCTTGAAAATTTAAGCATTAATTTTATCTCACGTTGAAAATTTAAGCATTAATTTTATCTTATGTCTGAAAATTTAAGCATTAATTTTATTTTATGTTGAAAATTTAAGCATTAATTTTATTTTGTTGAAAATTTAAGCATTAATTTTATCTCACGTTGAAAAATTTAAGCATTAATTTTATCTCACGTCGAAAATTTAAGCATTAATTTTATCTCACGTTGAAAATTTAAGCATTAATTTTATTTCACGTTGAAAATTTAAGCATTAATTTTATTTTATGTTGAAAATTTAAGCATTAATTTTATCTCACGTCTAAAATTTAAGCATTAATTTTATCTCATGTCTAAAATTTAAGCATTAATTTTATCTCATGTCTAAAATTTAAGCATTAATTTTATCTCACGTTGAAAATTTAAGCATTAATTTTATCTCACGTTGAAAATTTAAGCATTAATGTTATCTCACGTTGAAAATTTAAGCATTAATTTTATTATGTCAAAAATTTTAGCATTAATGTTATCTCACGTTTCTAAAATTTAAGCATTAATTTTATCTCACGTTGAAAATTTAAGCATTAATTTTATCTCACGTTGAAAATTTAAGCATTAATTTTATCTCACGTTGAAAATTTAAGCATTAATTTTATCTCACGTTGAAAATTTAAGCATTAATTTTATTTTATGTCTAAAATTTAAGCATTAATTTTATCTCACGTCTGAAAATTTAAGCATTAATTTTATTTGACGTCTCAAAATTTAAGCATTAATTTTATATTACGTTGAAAATTTAAGCATTAATTTTATCTCACGTTGAAAATTTAAGCATTAATTTTAACTCACGTTGAAAAATTTAAGCATTAATTTTAAGTCACATATGAAAATCTAAGCATTAATTTTAATTATAGTTGAAAATTTAAGCATTAATTTTATTTCATGTCTAAAATTTAAGCATTAATTTTAAGTCACGTTGAAAATTTAAGCATTAATTTTATCTCACGTTGAAAATTTAAGCATTAATTTTATCTCACGTTGAAAATTTAAGCATTAATTTTATCTCACGTTGAAAATTTAAGCATTAATTTTATCTCACGTTGAAAATTTAAGCATTAATGTTATCTCATGTCTAAAATTTAAGCTATTAATTTTATCTCACGTTGAAAATTTAAGCATTAATGTTATCTCACGTTGAAAATTTAAGCATTAATTTTATCTCACGTTGAAAATTTAAGCATTAATTTTATCTCACGTTGAAAATTTAAGCATTAACTTTATCTACGTTGAAAATTTAAGCATTAATTTTATTTCATGTTCTAAAATTTAAGCATTTATTTTATCTCACGTTGAAAAATTTAAGCATTAATTTTATTCTTGATGTTGAAAAATTTAAGCATTAATTTTATTTCATGTCTGAAAATTTAAGCATTAATTTTATCTCACGTTGAAAATCTAAGCATTAATTTTATCTCACGTTGAAAATTTAAGCATTAATTTTATCTCATGTCTAAAATTTAAGCATTAATTTTATCTCACGTTGAAAATTTAAGCATTAATTTTAACTGATGTTGAAAATTTAAGCATTAATTTTAAGTCACGTCTAAAATTTAAGCATTAATTTTAACTCACGTTGAAAATTTAAGCATTAATTTTATCTCACGTTGAAAATTTAAGCATTAATTTTATCTGAGAATTGAAAATTTAAGCATTAATTTTATCTCGCGTTGAAAATTTAAGCATTAATTTTATCTCACGTTGAAAAATTTAAGCATTAATTTTATCTCACGTTGAAAATTTAAGCATTAATTTTATCTCATGTCTAAAATTTAAGCATTAATTTTATCCTCACGTTAAAAATTTAAGCATTAGTTTTATCTCACGTTGAAAATTTAAGCATTAATTTTATCTCATGTCTAAAATTTAAGCATTAATTTTATCTCACGTCTAAAATTTAAGCATTAATTTTATCTCATGTTAAAATTTAAGCATTAAGTTTATCTCACGTTGAAAATTTAAGCATTAATTTTATATCTCATGTCTAAAATTTAAGCATTAATTTTATCTCATGTTGAAAATTTGAGCATTAATTTTATCTCATGTTGAAAATTTAAGCATTAATTTTATTATGTCTAAAATTTAAGCATGTAATTTTATCTCATGTTTAGAATTTAAGCATTAATTTTATTCTTTATGTCTTGAAAATTTAAGCATTAATTTTATCTCATGTTTAAAATCTAAGCATTAATTTTATCTCACGTTGAAAATTTAAGCATTAATTTTATCTCACGTTGAAAATTTAAGCATTAATTTTATCTCACGTTCGAAAATTTAAGCATTAATTTTATCTCATGTTGAAAAATTTAAGCATTAATTTTATCTCACGTTGAAAATTTAAGCATTAATTTTATCTCACGTTGAAAATTTAAGCATTAATTTTAACTCACGTTGAAAATTTTAGCATTAATTTTAAGTCACGTTGATAATTTAAGCATTAATTTTAACTCACGTTGAAAATTTAAGCATTAATTTTATCTCATGTTGAAAAATTTAAGCATAAATTTTATCTCACGTTGAAAATTTATGCATTAATTTTATCTCGCGTTGAAAATTTAAGCATTAATTTTATCTCACGTTGAAAATTTAAGCATTAATTTTATCTCACGTATGAAAATTTAAGCATTAATTTTATCTCACGTTGAAAATTGAAGCATTAATTTTATCTCACGTTGAAAATTTTAACCATTAATTTTATCTCACGTTGAAAATTTAAGCATTAATTTTACTCACGTTGAAAAATTTAAGCATTAATTTTATTCTATGTTGAAAAATTTAAGCATTAATTCTATCTGATGTCTAAAATTTAAGCATTAATTTTATCTCATGTCGAAAATTTAAGCATTAATTTTATCTCATGTTGAAAAATTTAAGCATTAATTTTATTATGTTGAAAATTTAAGCATTAATTTTATCTCACGTTGAAAATTTAAGCATTAATTTTATCTCACGTTGAAAATTTAAGCATTAATTTTATCTCACGTTGAAAATTTAAATTAATTTTATTGAGCATTAATTTTATCTCACGTTGAAAATTTAAGCATTAATTTTATCTCACGTTGAAAATTTAAGCATTAATTTTATCTCACGTTGAAAATTTAAGCATTAATTTTATCTCACGTTGAAAATTTAAGCATTAATTTTAACTCACGTTGAAAATTTAAGCATTAATTTTAAGTCACGTTGAAAATTTAAGCATTAATTTTAACTCACGTTGAAAATTTAAGCATTAATTTTATCTCACGTTGAAAATTTAAGCATTAATTTTATCTCACGTTGAAAATTTAAGCATTAATTTTACCTCGCGTTGAAAATTTAAGCATTAATTTTATCTCACGTTGAAAATTTAAGCATTAATTTTATCTCACGTTGAAAATTTAAGCATTAATTTTATCTCACGTTGAAAATTTAAGCATTAATTTTATCTCACGTTGAAAATTTAACCATTAATTTTATCTCACGTTGAAAATTTAAGCATTAATTTTATCTCACGTTGAAAATTTAAGCATTAATTTTATCTCACGTTGAAAATTTAAGCATTAATTTTATCTCACGTTGAAAATTTAAGCATTAATTTTATCTCACGTTGAAAATTTAAGCATTAATTTTATCTCACGTTGAAAATTTAAGCATTAATTTTATCTCACGTTGAAAATTTAAGCATTAATTTTATCTCACGTTGAAAATTTAAGCATTAATTTTATCTCACGTTGAAAATTTAAGCATTAATTTTATCTCACGTTGAAAATTTAAGCATTAATTTTATCTCACGTTGAAAATTTAAGCATTAATTTTATCTCACGTTGAAAATTTAAGCATTAATTTTATCTCACGTTGAAAATTTAAGCATTAATTTTATCTCACGTTGAAAATTTAAGCATTAATTTTATCTCACGTTGAAAATTTAAGCATTAATTTTATCTCACGTTGAAAATTTAAGCATTAATTTTATCTCACGTTGAAAATTTAAGCATTAATTTTAACTCACGTTGAAAATTTGTTAACATTAACGTTTTTTTCGACCATTTTAGATGGTGATTTTGGAGTCATACCCCAACCGTATCATTATCATGGTAACGTTGTGTTCACCAGTAGACCAATATTGTTTCCTGGTCAGCAAGCCAAGTCTACGCTTACTGTGATGTAAGTAAATATGTCTCATGCAACGTGCGTGCAGTGTAATGACCTCCACAAGACACGAGAGTCCCCCTCAGGCTCAAGCGTCAAGTTGTTATGGTTGAGCGGTGACGGTAAATGTTTCAACGCGAGCGGGCCCGTAGTCATGGGGGGCGGCCACATTGGCTTAGCCGACCTCCCCTGCAAAAATTTTGGCCTTCCTAAAAAATTTTCAACCTTGCTTGTAAGGCTACGAAAACTCACTTTGACGCTCTTGTAAAATCTTTAACCACTCCTAGGAACGTGAGCTGACTATGGGTCAGAACTCGAGATACTTGTGTTCGAATCCTGTGTCGAAATTTGAATTATTTAATACGAAAAAGTGTTTAGATTTCATTTCATAAAAACTAAGGGAAATATAATGATGCCATTACGCCCATAGCAAGAATTTTATAAATATACAAACAATCGCTTTAAACCCCCATTTTAAGTCAAATATCATTGTTTGTAGCATATTTTGACCTTCTGTTATTTCTGGATAGCGCTGCCGCGATCAGGGTATCCCAGCTCTTGCCTAACCTGTAAGAATTGTCAATTGGTTTTACCGGAGGGCAGGCGCCTTCGCCTAACGGTTGATATTGGTGTGGTAGCCGTAGAACTGCTAGATATATTCCGCAAATGTAGATTTGCTACGTGCATATGTGTGTTGTTTCTTGTTCATGCAGGAAACGTTCATTACAACATCTTGAACGCAGCCCAAATTGCGTGTGTGGGGCGATCCAGCTTTAATAATATAGATTTGCATAATCCAGCAGGTTTGGCCAATTTAAAGAACACATGATGAATAGTATTATAAGCATATTTCTAAGCCTAAGCCTAAACCTAAGCCTAAACCTAAATGCAGGAATGAGCATATTTCTAATCCTAAGCCTAAGCCTAAGCCAATCAAAAAAATTTGTTTAAAGCTTAAACTTGCTCTAATCTAGAAAAACTCTCCGCCCTTGATCTTTACATGGACCGATATTATGAAAGCGCATGTATTTCCTATTTCCCTTCAAAAAAGTTACATCAAATTAGCCTGTTCGACAAATGAGGTGGTTAGTAGCTGAAAGTGCACAGTTTCGGACACTTGTTCCCTTTGCCTACACTTTGCCATAACAGCTTCCGTAATTCGCCGGTATAAACTCTATTTCTTACGGGCGTCGCGAGCGTGGAAACAGTAAGATTGATGGACTTAGCAACTGAAGGAGATTTAGATTTAGCCGAAACTGTGTAGGACTAAGTAGGATCTCGTTTAAGGTTACAATTAACCTATGGCCTGTAAATATCAAATGTATGCAGCACCAATCACCAGTTATTAATAGATTTTGAAAAATGTTAAACTAGGCTCAACCTTCTGGATTCCGTGGTTCTAATTTGAAATATAAGGTCTATCACCAACTGATAATAGGTGCTACATACATTTGACAATACGAGCTTAGGTTTAGGTTTATGCTTAAGTGGCCGGAAAATTATAGTTAATATCGATGCTTAAATAATTATAACAGGCACTGGCTACCGCCTGGATCGACCATCGAAGCATGTGTACGCGTAGCGCAAAACAACAAACCGATCCCAGCCAAGAAAAACGGAGGAATATATCCTCAGCAAGCGATTAGCTGCGCACGTCAAATTGCAACTGCAAACAGCAACCCAGGACCTACTGAGTTCCAATTTAATTGGGATCAAATTCAAAACGAACTTAAAACGTATTTGGATATTGCAACAACGTATACTGAAAAAGAGCAATACCGTTTGATTGAAAGTACCCGATATCAGGTAAGTACTCGCGCTTTTATACACTGCCGAGGACCTTGTGAATTATTTATACAACCAAGGTGTCACCGGATATCCGTTTCCGGTAAAAATCGGTGTTCGTGTTCGTGTTCGTTTCCGTCTTCGTTATGACGAAAATTCTTTTATATTTACGTTCAAAATTATTTATTAATAAATCAAGTATAAATCATGCAATTTTTGATTACAGATATTTTGCAATTGTTTGAAATGAAATAAAGATTACAAAATATATCAGAATTGTTTAACATTTCGATGCGTTTTGTATTTTTTCTTTAAAATTTTAGAAAGCCCGGTGAACATTTGTAAGCCTCAATTGTGTTGGCAAAAAAACTAAAACATATTTGAAACTTTTACACTTCAATTATTTCGGTCAGCGATCTACAGGTTTCCATCATAGGCAGGGGCGTATACCTGTTCTCGAAATTGTTGATGAACCGAAAAAAATGCATATTTCTAGAAGTGTAATTATTTAACATTTCCTATCGGTACGATCACTCGCAAAATAACTTTTAAATTGATAAATTATACTTTCTCGAAATAAAATACTACCTACGTACCTGTTTGCATAAGGTCATATATTTCGCAGCTTCTTCAGTCCTAGAATAGGTTTTCAAAATTATAGCCCTTTTTTAAATAAAGTTCCAAATTAAAGCCCTATCCACATGTGCAAGTTTTTGCTGCGAGAACTTGCATTTTTTTCATCAGCCTATCAGAAAGCGACTGCAATAAACTCAGTGAACTTGCATGGTTATTCACACATGTAAATTCGTAGCTATGTTTTTAATGAATTATTTGCAGCTGTCAGTTTTTCGAATGGGATTTTGGACAAAACTTGCAAGTGTACGTTGCAGCTGCAAGTTCTCGCATCAAAAATTTGCACGTTTGAATAGGGCTGAACTGTGTTGGTTTGTATCTTTCAGATTACCCTGCTTATGAAACCATCAAAACTTCAAGAACAAGGAATTATATTCATTGATAACATTCGTTATTTGACAATAAACTAATATTGCAATTAGCAAGACAGAGCAACTTCTGAATGATGCGTTGTGTTGAAAATTTTCATATTCAAATCATTCGACTGTGAAGCTCACAATGTGTTTGTCACCAGTTCAAATAGATTTAGAAAATTCTATCCAATCGGCATAATTTGTTAAAAATTCTATCCAATCGGCATAATTTGTTAAAAATTCTATCCAATCGGCATAATTTGCAAAAAATTCTATCCAATCGGCATAATTTGTAGAGAATTTGCTAATCGGCATAATTTGTAGAAAATTCTATCTAATCGGCATAATTTGTAAAAAATTCTATCCAATCAGCATAATATGTAGAAAATTCTATCCAATCGGCATAATTTGTAAAAAAATTCTATCCAATCGGCATAATTCATGTAGAAAATTCTATCCAATCTTCATAATTTATGGAATTTCTACCCAATCGGCACAATTTGTAGAAAATTCTATCCAATCGGCATAAATTTATAATTTTTACGATCTCGAAATAATTCCTAAGCACCGTAAAGCGCCTTTTATTACCCGGAAATCCTGGATAACTCATTGCCTCGAAGCAGTTAACATTAAAAATCGGGCTGTTACTGGTTACAGGAGACGATCCATTATGTTGCTTGAAAACCCGACGGGACTAAAGACTGATGTGTAGACTTAGGTTTAGGCTTATATTTTAGGCTTACGCTTAGCCTTAGCCTTATAGGCTTAGACTTATACAAATAGACTTGCGATTATATTTAGGTTTCGACTAAAGCTTAGTGAGAGCCAGCCAAGCACAATTAGTTAATATGGGCCAAACAAAATTTTGGGACCAAAGTTCGGGAATATTTTGTACAAAATATGCTACCATAACCCTTCAACGAGTGAAATCGAGAAGAAAGATTTGAAATTTGAGGAAAATTTTGCGAACAACTGTTTTACGTTGTATTTGGCAATTTTGCGCAGCGCAAAACCGTTTAAATAAATATTGCAATATTAATATTTTTTTAATTTTAAACAGTCTTTTATTTTAGCACCAAAGACACTTCTTTGTAACCCAGAACTCGGAAAAATTTTGGACCCATATTCAATAATACAACTTAATTTAATTCGTTACTTGAACAATCATTTAGAACTCGTCTCATGAGCTATATTCTCAACTGCGTATAGCACCTATTACACTCTAAATTCTAATGAGTTGATTAATTATTTCATCTAGCGAGTTGGTTATTTCCGAATTAATATCAGTATACATTGACTAACTCTGAGTTGAGTGATTGTCACTCTGAGTTGAGTGGACTCTGGGTGAGTTGGTTAATTAACTCAGAATGGCTTGAATAAACACAAAATTCTGAGTTCTGATAGTCCTAACTCAGATTCAGTGATTCAACTCATTCTGAGTTAAAATCTACTCACTGAAATTTACAGTGTACCAGTTTCGGTTCGGAAACAAGCAAGTTATGTCACCTGGTTATAAAGTTTAATCTTGTGCTACATCGGCTCAATACTCATTCGAGAACCTTAACTGCAGCTTGCAATGAGTTGGCTTCATTTCGTATTAATCTTTTCCCACCTTTCTGGTGACTGACCCACAATGTAAATTTTAGTGAGTTGATTTTAATTCAGAATGAGTTGAATCGTTCAGTCTGAGTTCGGACTTTCGGAACTCAGAAATTAGAGTTGATTTAATTCATTCTGAGTTAATTAATCAACTCACCCAGAGTCAACCCAACTCAGAATAAGATCCAACTGAGCTCTGAGTGAGTTAATGTTTACTGATATTAATCCAGAGATAACCAACCCGCTGGCTGAATTGATTAATCAACTCATTGGAATTTTACAGTGTACCAAACTGGAATATCCTAAATACCTCAGCGTTCTCGGATATTATCTGGTTGACATTTTCGACGGATTTAGCCTACTTATTAAGGAATTATTAAAATTTTAACTGAAATTTAAAACTCAGACCACGCCTGTTTTTGCAGAAATATTTAAATCCGATATACGCTTTTACAACAATTATATTGTTAAAATTTGACCCTTGTCAATTGGCTGGGGGTTGTGTACCGAGTATTAAACGCTGTCACCACAGGTTTCTAACCCCTACATCCCATACCGGTTTATATACGATTATATATTTGTGTAATTCGATAGTTTAAATATGACCGGTTGATATTTTGAAAATTATGCTCAAATTTAAACTTTGTGGAGCCACTGAGTCTGCCAGTAGTAAAATTCGGTTTTAAAACACAGTTGAAACCGGATTTGAAAAATGATTCGTTGATCCGGCTATTTTTTAATCCACAGTGTCTGCGGTGAAATTTCAGTACTACTTAGCAGCTATCGTTTATGCCACATATATCTGTATTATTAAAGCTGGAACGTCCTGCATATATATACGTATTTTTCGCAGCGTCCCTGCATAGTAGCAAACTTTGTTTTGTTAACAATATAAAGATCGGTCTACCAAAGGATTAGTACCTGTAAATTTACCGATAATGTAAAATTGTGTCCGCGTAAAGCGCGTATTGGTTAACGAATTTTTTTTTGCACCATGTATATAAAGATCAGGAGCGGAACGTTTTTATTGTGGGACAAGAAAAGAGGAAGCTTAAGATTTAGACTATTAATTGATTTGCTTGGCTTAGGCTTGGGTTTAGGTTTTAAGAATATGTTCGTTCTTACGCTTAGGCTTAGGCTTAGGCTTAGGCTTAGGAATATGCTCATTCTTGCGCTGGCCCATGTATAGAACAGGGTGCCGGATCGTTTTCCGGAGGGCTGTAATAGAGTCAGTTTAAGCTTTAGATTATTTTTTGCTTAGGCTTAGGCTTAGGAACAGGCGCATTGATAGGCTTAGGCTTAGGCTTAGACTTAGGAATATGCTTATAATACTGTGCCGCCCCTGTTCTTTACATTGTTCTTATTTCTAACGTGATATACATATATACATTGTGAAAGCGCTTGGTACCGCAGCACACTGCAAAAGTTGGACCAGGGTGCAGCTATGGCTCCTATTAATTGTAAATGCAGTTTAGCATGAAAACTATTCATCCTTCAGTAAAATATTGCAAACTGCATAATTTGTCATATCATGAGTATTATTGATTTGAAACCGTCTATATAATACGTGTTTTCTGTGCTTATTTCTTTTATTATTTAATAGTTAAACTTGATTGTTTAAATACTCAATTTCTTGTATTTACCTACTGTAGTGACCCGAATAAGAGGGGACTGATATTTATTTGGCCTCTCCAGAGGGTACCCCCCTTGTGATTTGGTTACTGACTGTTATTTTTTAACCCACGCTCCACCGCCCTTTGTTACTGATATATTTGGTATTGCAACAATACGTTGAATTAAACGTTTATTTGTCTTGTATCGAAAGCTTGAACGATAATACGTAATCATGATGACTTAACTCAGTAAAGTGGGTTATTTGCAGAGTGTAAACGGATAGTAAAAATAACGGAAACAGATATAAAAATGCAAACAAAAATGGTGGCGTTTACTTGTGCGATAGCTATAACAATAGCTTTACAATGCAAAAATGGTAAGTCAAATTGACTCCCTCCGAAATAGGGTCTACGGGACTACACAAAATCAGTCAAATTCGAATCCGCTAGAGTTAAATTCGACTCACTTAGTCGCACGTTTGACTCTGGCGGAGTCGAGTTTGACTGTTTTGCAGTATAGGCTTACATTCATTTTATAAGTTTACACTGTAAATTCTGCTGAGTTGATTAGTCAACTCAGAGAGCGAATTAGTCATTTCTGTTCCGGATGAGATGATTAATTCACTCAGAATGAGTTCATTCAATTCAGTATTTTGAGTTGTGAAATACCTAATTTAGAGCTGAGCCTTCCGAGTGGAATCGACTCATTCAGAATTAAAATCGACACACAGGAATTTACAGTGTTGTAGAATTGAAACGAAAAAATTGTTTTCTGTCTTTCAGTTGACTTTAGAACTGGCATTTTTGTCCTTATGCGCTTACGAGCTTAATTTAAGTCAAGGCTCAAGGTTAATCGTAGATCTTAGATAAAAGCTTAGGCAAAGATTTATATAGTAGCTTTTTCCGAACCTAAAGCCAAGATCAAGCCTTAACCTAAATCCACTTGGCAAAAGAATTCAAACGAAGCGTCGGTTCTTGACCCAATTGATCTGGATCGACGGTTCGTGAATTGCCAGTTAAACAAGCAACACTGTAAATTTCAGTGAGTTGATTTTAACTCAGAATGAGTTGAATTATACTAAGACTGGGTTAAGTCTATCAGAACTCAGAATTTTGAGTTGATTAAATTTATTCTAAGTTAATTAACCAACTCACCCAGAGTCAACTCTCAAGTCAGAGTGAAAATCAACTCAAGTCAGAATGAGTTAATGTTTACTGATATTAATTCAGAAATAACCAACTCGCTAGTTGAATTGATTTATAATCAACTCATTGGAATTTACAGTGAACCCACATGCCTTTGGAGTAAAACTAGAACAAAAATTTACACCCATCCGTATCTCTCGAAAATCGTGATTGGTTAATATATAACTTTTACACTACAGTAACCTATTATTCATTTGCTTCATTCCCAGGGGCAAAAGCAGATTTTGACAGTTGTAAGCTTCTCGTAAATCGAGTTTACCGAATTATCTCGGGGACATTCAACCCTACAAAGAACGTTTGATATGTCTTGAAATTTCAAAAACCGTCATATTTTAAACTTTTTTAATTGTAAAGTTTTAGATTTGAAATATATGAGCTTTAAAACGACACAATTTGAAGTTTTGGAAAACTTAAATGTCTTATATCTAAGAAATTATGATTTATAAATTCATTAGACAAAAGTATTATTTACTTCCAAGACTCAATTTTTGCACATTAGTGATTGGCATTTTGTTAGTATTTATGTAACAATCGGATATTTTTTCAAGTCCGGATATCCGGATATCCGAAACTAAATTGTTTATTTCGGATATTCGATACTCGATTTTGCGTGTTTCGGGTTTCCAAACCTCAATTTGCGTTTCTCATGAACTTGTTTTAATTTGTTGCTCTATTAAGGGAAGTACCCTGACCCACAAGCTGATTGCTTTGAGCGTGAAACATACAATTCTAAAAATAGTTGCTTTATTATGCAACTGCTTCAAAAGAGCGGGATATTCGAATTAGATGATTGGGCCAATGTAAAAAACAGGAAAAGAACAGTATTATAAGCATATTCCTACGCCTAAGCCTAAGCCTAAGCTTAAGCCTAAGCGAAGCAAAAAATTAGTCTAAAACTTAAGCTTATATACTCTTTTCTATTCCCACAGAAAACCGTTCGCCTTTGATCTTTACATGGGCCGAACATTGCTACTGACTAATAAATACTTGCGTTTGACGTTCTAAGAAGAAAGAACCACATAAAATATACTTACGCTAAATCGCACAGTGGGAGTCTGAATTTAAGAATTATGAGCTCATAAGTTCTGTGTCGTGAGAAATTGAGAAATTCAAATGTGTCCTTCTATTTCACGTTGCGTATACGATGCTAATTTTTCACTATGTTAGTTTTGAGACAATTTAAAAATACGAAGTCTTTATTCCGATAAATATCAAGCTAAACTGAAGTTTTTTAATTTTGGCATGTTTTAAAAAAATCAAAATTTTTAATCATCATGGAATTATGCAGGAATGTGGTTGAATATTTTAACTGAAGTTTGAATACTTCGCGATTTCCTTTCGTCAGCTCCAGCTATTTTAATGATGAAATGACACAAATTATTCCAAAAAATATTTACACAATTGCATTTGGGATAACCCGGCGTATATCCACATATTCGGATACACGTTTCTGTTCGTATACATATCCGGATACTTTTCATATCCGGATATCCGCTGTTATGGTCAGCAAACACGTTGATACCTTCAGATTAACCAGAGGAATATGTGCTTTTATCCCTTCTGGATCCGTCAATGCCTAAACTTACACTATAAATTCCAATGAGGTAATAAATAAGCTCAGACGGAAAGTTAATTTAACAATATACTTTAACTCACTCTGAGTTGAGTTGATTCTCACTCTGACAGTCGAGTTTATTCCGGGAGAGTTGACTAATTAAACCAGAATGAGAGTTGAATCAACTCAGAATTGTGAGTTCTGATAGTCCTAACTCAGACTGAACGATTCAACTCATTTTGAGTTAAAATCAGCTCACTGGAATTTACACTGTACGTATGTACCATTGCATCCGCTCGAAATCACCAACAGGCGCCATTATGTCTGGCTACTGGCGTGTGAAAATTAATATAATCAAACTTTTGCCATATCATAAACCAACTGTTGCATTTAAACAAGAATTGCAAGCAGTGTTTTGAAATTTGATATTGGAAAAGTGAACTCAAATCCTGTTGCTTTTCAG
>JASANG010002301.1:0-15227 GCA_030248215.1 Enoplolaimus lenunculus
GTAGTGGTGACAGTGGTTATAGTTGAGGTTGCTGCTGTAGTAGTTGTTGTTGCTGTTGTTGTTGTCGTTGATGTTGTTGGTGGTGGTGCTGTTGTTGTGCTTGTTGCAGTGGTAGTTGTGGTCGTAGTTATATTTGCGGTTGTAGTTGTAGTAGTTGTAGTAGTAGTCGTTGTTGTAGTTGTTGTCATTGTCGTGGTTGTTACGGTTGTTGTCGTAGTCGTTCTAGTTGTAGTAGTACTAGTAGTAGTAGTAGTAATAGTAGTAGTAGTAGTAGTTGCTGTTGCTGTTGTTGTTGTGGTGGTGGTGGTTGTTGTTACGGTTGTTGTCGTAGTCGTTGTAGTTGTAGTAGTAGTAGTACTACTAGTAGTAGTAGTAGTAGGAGTAGTCGTAGTAGTAGTTGTTGTTGTTGTGGTTGTTGTAGTAGTTGATGTTGTAGTAGTAGAAGTAATCGTGGTTGTTGTCGTTGTGGTAGTAGTTGTCGTAGTGCTGGTTGTAGTTGTAGTAGTAGTAGTACTACTAGTAGTAGTAGTAGTAGGAGTAGTCGTAGTAGTAGTTGTTGTTGTTGTGGTTGTTGTAGTAGTTGATGTTGTAGTAGTAGTAGTAATCGTGGTTGTTGTCGTTGTGGTAGTAGTTGTCGTAGTGCTGGTTGTGGTTGTCGTTGGATCTACAGTGTTTACCGAAATTTAATTAATGTAACAAAATGTTCTTCTGTTGATTTTGCGTTTCCACCATAATCATCAAATGTCTTCTCATTGACATTCCAAGCTACTTATAAAATATCGAAAACAGAAGAAGATGTATTCACAAGTATTCTCAGAAGTTTTTATCACCTGTCACCAGTTTGCAGTAATTTTGAAGCACGTGAAATGCCATTTGTTAATCTCAGGAACTGCTTAAAAGTAGAGGAAATCAAAAGCTAACTTTTGTCGTTTATCATTTCAACCAAAGGGACGATAACAACGGGGTTCTTTTATCGTTGTAGGCTTACGTGTCAATGTGGTTAGATTTCACATATGGTTTCATTAATTGTAACAAGTAGCAAAATAACGCTAACAGACCACAGAGCTGGCCCGTGACCAGCCCAACATGCTAGAGATCGCCTAAAACCCAGGCGCATACGCTGATTTGGTTGAGAGCAATTTAAAAGACGTCTGGGCACCCCGTAACATAATTGAATAATTAAAAAACAACTACATAAGTTCCGCTATTGCATACAACACAAAAACAAACCTGGACATTGCTTGCACACAGTTCGCATATGCCATGAACACGGCATATCATTCCACGCACCGATCGTCCAACGAGTGTATTGAGTACAATCTTCAATGCCACTGCAATCGTATAAGCTCAAAAAGTTTCTAAATTGAGGGGGTAGTAAGCAACTTGCCGACGAAACTGCCGAAAACACAAATTTTTACAGCCCCGCAAAAAATCCACTAGCAGATTTTTACTCATGTGAAAAAAATGCACTAGCGCATTTCTTGACTGTCCAGTGGATTATTTATCTTTGGAACACCTGGTGCTACTTCTCCTTAATGGTTGCCTAATAGTAAAAATTTATTAAAAAGTTAGCCACAGCTTATATACCTTCATGTCCCAGCGATTCTTGTTTCATTATCATCGTATAGTGTTTACCGCAGGATTAAAACAATTCACAGTTATTCCGTGATTTATGTTTTAAATATATTTTTTAACGTTTTACAAATTTGAACGACATCAGATGTTCCTACCATTTGTTGCCAGCGTACCGGCCAAAACTAAGTGTATACGTTAGACTACGAGCAAACATACTGTGTGATAATTCGATATTAATAGTTTTGGCGTGAATATTAAACTAGATTTTCAAATCTTTACCCATATGAATCTCAATGTTGTTGTAAAATATCTATTGTAGTAGAAGCGGTGCCCATAATAAGCTGCTGTTTCAAGGATCACTATCTGAGTGAATGGAGCAAAATGGCAGGTCGGTTGAAGGTGCCAAAAATCAGAAATTTTACATTCATGTGACAAAAGCTAGGGTCTTGGACGAAAAACGACATTGCAGTATGCAACAGCAAGGAGTGGCAATTGAACAGCATTGATTAAGCGACACTCTGTACTTATGAATCGAGATGGGAAACATGGTCGTGGTACAGGATTTGAAGTGGTAGCTGCTCGACAGTTTAAAACTTTGATTCGGGTCGGGCAGCAAGGTTTGAAGCTATGCTAGTTTTAACATTAGAATTTGCAAAAAAGTTATATACGTAACATCTCAACTTTGAATTGTGGCGCTTTGACACTGTTGTTTTGCGTTCTTCGAAAAATAGCGCATAGATTGCCGTTATTATGGTTCACTAAAACTGCATACATGTTGTGTTTTGTTTTCATGGTGTATAAATAACAAAGGGCTTTCAGTGAGCTTATTTGGCCCTACTCAAGCCGTCACCAGAAGGGATATCTACGGAATTGCAGTGGTGAAACAATCCATCACAATAACTTCACCGATGTATTCCTCCGAGGGAAGACAATTCCATTAGTAAACCATTCGGAAGGTTATCTTGATACAAGTCGTTCTTCAAAGGGAAAATAATCCACTGGACAGGGCAAAAATTCGTTAGTGGACTTTTCCGCGAGCTAAAAATCGATTACTGCAATTTTTTCAGATTGTAAAACGTACTTCCAGTCGTTGGGCTCATCCGTTGCCCAATTAAAATATGGCTCTCCGGCTTGACTTGGACCAGTTCTGCCAGGTGATGTGTAACCAATACCACCGTCGACAGCATAAAAATCGGCTGTTTTGTTGATGCGTTTCAGTCCAATCCATATCGCACCATCTGAAAAGAGCCATAAAAGATTTAACTGCATACAACCATAAATACATGGCGCATTATTCAGAAATAGCGGCAATCGTTAATCTTGCAGTTAAAAGAGTGTCTAACTATTGCAACTTGTGTTACTTTGGGCAGCCTTTTGGTTTCCTGGGAGGTTGACACAGAGGTGACTTCCGCTTGACTTTAATTATCTTCAAGCGGACGCCTAAATCTATGGTTTAGGCTTAGAAATATACTTACTTAGCCGCAGCTTTAAATGCAAAAATACTTGACACAATGGGAAAGCTTGACAATTGAAAATATAATGAGAACTCAATTTCTTTACTTGTGAATTTTGAATTATTTGTATTGAATATGCACAATGCCAGTTTTACAAAGCGACGTGGAATTTGCACAGTTGACATTTTTGTGAGCATTTTATTTTACATTCATCATAGGGGCACGGTACTGTCTCCTATAATATGTTTCATGTAAACATTTGCTGCAAGTTTGTGGCCAAAATTTTTTAAATTACGAATAAATACCAACTTATTTTGAACTCCTTGTGTTACTCATAATCACAATGTTGGTGTATTAATATTGTTGTGAAGCGAGTTTCATAGCGTGAGTAATTGCAATAAACTGCTTGGTTTTGCGCAGAAAATTGATAAATTGTGAGTCAGAACAGCGTTGGTGCATGTTCCATAAAAAGAATGAACGTAGAAGAATTATATTATGTTTAAAATTTCGCTATGTCAGTGTCTTAGGATACTATTGTTAGTAAAACAATTAGCACTGATTTATTACTTCTTTGCCAGAAAATGTAATTATTTAACACCTCGAAAGTATGCAGAAGTGTTTTACAATACAACAGGACAAAAGGTCCAGCTATATGTATTAATACTGAGGAAATAATATGGTCTAGGGAATACGACTAGCGATAAAACCGTGTGCACGAGGATGTAAACTACACGTTTATATTTACGCGTTCATTGTCCGTAGAAGTTTAATCAATAGCGTACATAATTTTACATAGCTAGGCGATAGAAAACATATGAAGAAATAATATCATTAAAAGGTCGGCGGTTAGGCGTTTAGACCTGTCGGAACAATATGATATGCACGATCCCTGTTCGAAGCTTTCCACAACGATAAGGACCACGCCGGAAATCGAACCTCGACTCTCTTGCACTCGAGTCAAGAATACTTCCACTACACTATGCGGTCATTTGCGACTACTTCATATTTCGGTATATGTAAACATGTCCAATCCACGGGCTTGTCAGTTTGCAGTGCCCATCTCGGTGGGATCTTCATGATGGAACTATATGGTCCACATGATTCCTGTTCGAAGTTTTACACAAAGTTAAGGATCACGCCGGAAATCGAACCTCCACCCTTTTGCATTCGAATCAAGCATGCTACCACTACACTACGTGGTCATTTGCAAAACTTCTTATTTTTTTCCGGATGTTTACAGATGTATGGCAATCTATGCTTTTTTCATACACTACGTAATACCGTGTAGATATGCTGACATCCCTCTTTTTAACAGTCTGGCGTCCAAGACCGCAAATCGAACCTTCAAATCCATGGGCTTCCAGCAGGGTTTTCACCGGAACTAGATTTTGTCGGAATCGGAATCCAATTTTTTGTCGGAACCGGAATCGAATTCGGAATCGGTATTAAGTTTTAGTAATTCTATTAAAAAATTAAAAGTGCATGACTTTTAACTTTTGTTGCATATGCCTGTTTCCGTTACTGTTCACTGTTACAGCAGAAAAATTTTATATAGCTGACGGAATACACTTAACAACTCAAATATTTAGTAAAAAACCAACGGAATAATTGCAAATGAACGAAACAAAACGAAACAAGCAAAATTTAAGTCCAATCATCTTAAAACAGATAACCGAAAAAGCAAAATTCCGGCATCGGAACAGCAGTCAGCTGGAATCCGAATCGGAAGTCAAATTTTGCCGGAATTTTAGCCGGAATCGGAATTCGATGGAATCCTGGCTTCCAGTGTGCAGCGTCCAGCTTAGTGGTACCTCCTCGTGAAATGTCGAAAATTTGATTACAAATTTTGGCAAATTAATTTTTCTGTAAATGAACGTAAAGCTAATAATTGGTCAGCCACATAATGCTGCCTACGCTATTGTATAAAAGTCCACACCCTTTGCTGCAACGGCGGTACACAACAACACTGTTTTTGTAAGATTGGGCTGGGACTTAATAGTGAGTGTACTAAGTTACTGTGTTTTGGCGGTGGTCTCTTCTAAAGAAGTGGGTACAATGTGGACACTGTTTGGACACATTGTTTGGTAATAAGAGTTCTTTCGGACAACTTTGCACAATCTTTAAACGAATCTGCGACAATTACTCGCCAGACAACTTATCGACCGACATTTCACTACCTGATAACTCGTCGACCCACACATCTCATCGACTCCGACAACCCGTCAACCCCGACAACTAGTTAACCCCGACAACTTGTCGAATTAAAGCACTTGTCCTCCCAAAAAGTCGTCGACGCCGACAGCTTGTCGCTCAGATAACTCGTCTGGTAGATGGTCGTACCTACTGGCAGGCGACTAGTTGTTGGGTCGGCAAGTTGTCGGGGTCGACAAGTTGTTGCGGCCAACAAGCTGTCGGAGTCGACAAGATGTCAGGGATGACAAGTCGTCGTGGTCACAAGTTGTTGGTCAGCGAGTTGTCGGGAACTACGAAATGTCGGACTACGAATTGTCGGTCGATGAATTGTCGGGCGTCGAATTGTCGATACCTCGCTAAACAAAGTCCCTTCGCGCACACCTATATTATGTAAGAAACGAAGTTACTTCTGACATACTCAGGACAAAACAGCTGTCCTTTCTATGACGTATTGACAAATTGCATGTGTATATGCGATAACTTGACAAAAAATACGCCGTTGACAGAGTCAGCCAGTTGTCTGCAGGGCGTACACTTGACCTGCGTGACTTTTAAATATCTAATTTGGAAACACTGCAATTATTAAATTAGGAACTCGCTTGTGAGTACAATTTTTTAAAATAGCGTAGACAGTATACATGGGTAACGGATATCCGGATATGAAAAATATCCGGATATGTATCTGAAATGAAAAGGATATGAATTTCTATATGGCATCACATAACAATGTTTATAAACAAAATTTTTAAACTTGAACGTGTGGTTCCCGCTGTCACGTACACCAATGATTGCGCAACCCTTATCTATTACAAAACAAATTTTTCTATCGCTTACAAAATTATGCGCTAACCATGGTGTAACTGAATATTCGTTTCTGGTTAAAATCGGTGTCCGTTTTTGTTATACAAATAACGGAAATTCTGTAACTTTTACGCGCAAAATTATTTATAAATCATGTATGTATCTCGCAATATTTCATTACAGATATGCTGAAATTACTTGAAATAAAATAAAAAATATGAGAATTTGATCTAAAATCTTAAAAATTTCGGTATGTCCGCCATTTTTTCTTTAAAATTTAGATAACCCCGTGAATATTGCACTCCTCAATTGTATTGGCAAAAAATAAGAAACCTGAAACTTTTATACCTCAATATCCGTTTTTCCGTTTCCGTTGTTTTCACTATAACAAAATTGTAATGTGTAGAAACAAGTTTGAAACAAAGTTTTATTTTTAAGCTTAATTGGCAGCAAAGTTGGTGATATGTCCTGAATCATGCTGAACATGAAAAATCTGCAGCTGAAACGTATTCGCTGCTTTTATGAGAGTGTCAACCCGGGTGCGACCAAAAATCTACTTATGATTCTGGCAAAAATTCAACTCACGGCTGCGGTAGTGTCTCTGCCCGGGTGAGTCAGTTTAGGGCAAATTGGAAAATTTCATGTGCCCAGATTTATCAAAACGAAAGCTTAGAACAAGTTTTGCCAACATTTTTCAGTTAATTTTGTTACATTTCCGGCCAGACAAATGTGTTGACGTTTGAACTCGCTTTTTCACCTCCTGTTACACAATGGTGCAAACGCATGTTAAAAATTAAGAAATGGCTAATGATTAAACTGATTAAAACAAAACAAAAACTTTTTTAAAGTTTTGTATAATTTTCGTTTTTTTTACTTTCTTTTCGAACAAATGGAGCGCATATACGAGAGCGAAGAAATTTCGCGATTTATAACTTATTTACAGCTAATTTTGAACTATGAAGATAACAAAATTCTGGTATTGCTATAACGCAAACGGACACCGATTTTAACCATAAACAATATCAGCTATCCGGTTAGCGCACAATTTTGAACCGATAAAAAAATTTGTTTATTAAAAGATAAAGTGCCGCAATCAGGTGTACGTGACAGCGGGAACCACACGTTCAAGTTTAAAATTTTGTTCAATAACATTGTTATGTGATGCCATATAGAAATTCATATCCTTTTCATTTCCATACATATCCGGATATTTTTCATATTCTGTATCCCGTTACCCATGTATACGTCTACGCTATTTTAAAAAAGTACTCACAAGCGAGTTCCTATTTATATTGCGGTTTCCAATTGTATATTTAAAAGTCACGCAGATCAAGTGTACGCCCGCAGACAACGGACTCTCAACGGCGATTTTTTCGTAGTTCGCTTCGCAGCAACGTCATAGAAAGGACATGTGTTTTGTCCGAGAAAGAAGTAACTCGTTTGAATAACATAGGTGTGCGCGAAGGGATTGTTTAGGAGGTATCGACAATTGACGCCCGACATCACGACCGAAACAGCCACATGTTTTGTATTCCTAGCTACCAACAACTTTTTACCACTAACTGTTTCCTATCGGTTTCAGACTCTAGTGTTGGCTGAAACTTACCCAGCACTTGCACGTAATAACTTGTTGCCGCGTAACTACTATGCCTACCAGACTAGGTATTGTAGCGACAAGCTGTCGGCGTCGACGACTTTTGGGGAAGTGTTTTTATCACAAGCGGGGTTAACTAGTTGGGGTTGACGGGTTGCGGAGTATGAGATGTGGGTCAAGCATCAGGTAGTGCAAATGTCGGTCGATAAGTTGTCTGGCGAGTAATTGTCGCAGATTCGTTTAAAGATTGTGCAAAGTTTCCGAAAGAACTCTTATTACCAAACAAGTGTCCAAACAGTGTCCACATTTACCCACTTCTTTAGAAGAGACCACCGCCAAAACACAGTAACTAGTACACTCACTTCACGTCCCAGCCCAATCTACAAAACAGGTGGTACCGCCGTGCAGCAAGGGGGGACAACAAAGCGAGGCAGCCATTGTTGCTGACCAATTATTAGCTTAACGTTCATTACATAAAAATTTATTTGCCAAAATTTGTAATCAAATTTTCTACATTTTACGAGGAGGTACCACTAAGCGGACGCGCACACTGGAAGCCAGGATTCCATCGAATTCCGATTCCGGCTAAAATTCCGGCAAAATTTGACTTCCGATTCGGATTCCAGCGACCTTCCGATGCCGGAATTTTGCTTTTTCGGTTATCTGTTTTAAGATGATTGGACTTAAATTTTGCTGTTTCGTTTGTCTGGTTCAGTTTGGAATTATTCCGTTGGTTTTTTACTAAATATTTGAGTTGTTAAGTGTATTCCGTCAGCATATAAAATTTTTCGCGTAACATGAACATAACGGAAACAGGCATAGCAACAAAAGTAAAAGCATGCACTTTAATTTTTAATAGAATTACTAAAACAATACGATCCAAATCCGTCCACAAAAAAGACCACCACAAAAGCCGAAAAACCGCCCATGGATTTGAAGGTTCGTCGGACTTTTGAACTACTGTTAAAAAGAGGAGTGCATATCTACACGGTTTACGTAAGTTTGAAAAAAGTAGTGCCCGAATACAGCATGTAATCATGCCGTAAAAAATAAGAAGGCAAAATGTTTAGTTAGCATGAATGTATTTCACAAATGAAAAGGTGGAGGTTATCTGTTCCCGGTATCCTTAACTGTTGGTAAAACTTCGAACAGGAATCATGTGGACCATATAGTTCCATCATGAAGATCCCACCGAGATGGGCACTGCAAACTACAAGCCCGTGGATTGGACATGTTTACATATACCGAAAGATGAAGTAGTCGCAAATGACCGCATAGTGTAGTGGAAGTATTCTACGAGTGCAAGAGCGAGGTCGATTTCGGCGGGTCCTATTGTTGTGGAAATGTTTGACAGGGATCCGTGATATGATATTTCCGAGGTTGCAAAACGCAACCCCACCTTTTATGATATTATTTCTTTGCATATGTTTTACGCCTCGATGTAAAATTATGTAGCGACGTACTAAACTCCTATGGACTTTGAATCGTAAATACAAACGTGTAGTTGACAAATCACTCGTGCCACGGTTTAGTGGCAACGTGGTTTCCCAGACCAATTATTGCCTCAGTATTAATACAAATTGTTGGTTACCTTTTGCCGTTGTATTGTAAAACACTTCTGCACACTGTCGAGGTTTGAAATATTATGATTTTCGGCAAGGAATAAATCAGTGTAATTATTTTTTTCTTACAATTTAGAATAAAGTACAGTGATTGCAAATTTTAAACATAATAGAACTTCTACGTTTTCTTTTTATGGAACATCGGGGAACCACTACGTAGCTGTTTGATCCTAAGTATTATCAATTTTCTGCGCAAAACCAAGCAGTTTATTGCAATTACACGCTATGAAACGCACAATAATCATTAATACACCAACATCGAAAGTAACAAAAGTATTATCAAAATATAACAACAGTCGTTGAACGATAAGCCGTAAATAATACGGTAAGGAAATTTAAAAGGAAATACAATTTAAAAACTGCTTCCAACTTAAAAAGCTTGAAAAATTTCACTATTGAAATTGCCGAAACGTCAGGCGAAGTCTGTACCAGATCCAAAGGTCGTTTTTGTCGAAACTCGGCCTCCGATTGCAGAATTAACTTAACGGTTACCGTGTAGTTTCCTACTCTTGAAATTATATCAACATGCGATAATAATCTGTAATTTGATAGTTATAAATTCTCACGCTACTGATAATAGGTTCAATACAAAGTGAATAGTGAATCTACGAAACTTCGCCGTCCCACAACTCATCGACCGTCAACTTGATCATGGACTTCTTGTCGTCCCCGACAACTTGTCGCCTCGACACCTGGTCGAGTCGGCAAGTTGTTGTCCGGACAAAGATAATCGAGTCGACGAGTTGTCGAAGGCGGCAGGATATCGGGTTGCGTGTTATCGGTTGATGAGTTAACGGGGGACGAATGAAATTCTAAATTCTTTTATGCGTTAGTGCGTTAATAATGACCTAAAATTTATTTCCGTTTTAAAGATTTGAATTGTACTGCATCGAATGGTTATTCGTTCAACGACTGTTGTTACTATTTCGATAATAATTTTGTTACGTTCGATGTTGCAAATGATTACTGTACAAACCTGGGATCAAACAGCTACGTAGTGGTTCCCCGAAGTTCTAAAGAAAACACGTTCATTACGGAAACAATCACCGTACTTTTTCTAAATTGTAAGAAAAACTAATACTGTTTTCAAATCATAAATTTCAAACCGACAGTGTGGTGTTTTCGGCGGTAACCGACAATTTGTATTTATTGCCGCCTGGCAAACCACGTTGTCACTAAATCATCATTAATGATTTGTCAATTTTGTACTAAGATCCAAAGCCCAAAGGATTTTAGTACGTCGCTACTTTTGACATCGAGGCTTAAGCATAGGCAAAGAAAAAACCATAATTTATCAACAGGTATGGTGTATATAATTCCATTGCATTTGTGAAATACATTCAGGCTAACTAAAATTGCTTGTACGGCATGATTACATGCTGTATTCGGGCATAAAACTTACGCCTTGTATATATGCACTAGTAGTTAAAGTTCACGAAAAAGCCATGGAAAAAGAATATTTCCAAACTGTACCAGACAGAAATTTGTAAAATGTAGAAAAAAGTTAAAATAAATTTTTATTTTTAAGCTTAATTGCCAGCAAAATGGCTGATATGCACTAAATGATGCTGAACATCTGAAATCTGCAACTAAAACTATTTATTGCTTGTATAAAAACCAATACCTAGGCAGTAGGCATAGTAGTTGCGCGCAATAAGCTATCACGTGCAAGTGCTTAGTTTCAGCAACACTAGAGTGTGAAACCGATAGGAAAAGTTAGGTAAAAAGATGGATATAAATACAAAACATGTGTCCAAACTATTTCTACACCAATGCGATTCAAACTTACGGCTTTTTCCAAAACACATTTCTTTATATGAACCTTTGCGGCACTTTATTTTCTAATAAAAAATGTGGTTCAAAACTGTGCGTAACCGGATAGCTGTTTATGATAAAACCGTGTCCGTTTGCGTTATAGCAATACCAGAATTTTGTTATCTTCATGTTCAAAATTAGCTGTAAATAAGTTATAAATCGCGAAATTTCTCGCTACTTATATGCGCTCCATTTGTTCGAAAAGAAATAAAAACGACGAAATTTATACAAAACTTTAAAAAAGTTTTTGTTTTGTTTTAATCAGTTTAATCATTAGCCATTTCTTAATTTTTAACATGCGTTTGCACCATTGTGTAACAGGAGGTGAAAAAGCAGTCGGACGTCAACACATTTCGTCTGGCCGGAAATGTAACAAAATTAACTGAAAAATGTTGGCAAAACTTGTTCTAAGCTTTCGTTTTGATAAATCTGGGCACATGAAGTTTTCCAATTTGCCCTAAACTTACTCACCGGGCAGAAATTCTACCGCAGCCGTGAGTTGAATTTTTGCCAGAATCATAAGTAGATTTTTGGTCGCACCCGGGTTGACACTCTCATAAAAGCAGCGAATACGTTTCAGCTGCAGATTTTACATGTTCAGCATGATTCAGGACATATCAGCAACTTTGCTGCCAATTAAGCTTAAAAATAAAACTTTGTTTCAACTTGTTTCTACACATTACAATTTTGTTATAGTGAAAACAACGGAAACGGAAAACGGATATTGAGGTATAAAAGTTTCAGGTTTCTTATTTTTTGCCAATACAATTGAGGAGTGCAATATTCACGGGGTTATCTAAATTTTAAAGAAAAAATGGCGGACATACCGAAATTTTTAAGATTTTAGATAAATTTCGTATTTTTTATTTTATTTCGAGTAATTTCAGCATATCTGTAATGAAATATTGCGAGATACATACATGATTTATAAATAATTTTGCGCGTAAAAGTTACAGAATTTCCGTTATTTGTATAACAAAAACGGACACCGATTTTAACCAGAAACGAATATTCAGTTACACCATGGTTAGCGCATAATTTTGTAAGCGATAGAAAAATTTGTTTTGTAATAGATAAGGGTTGCGCAATCATTGGTGTACGTGACAGCGGGAACCACACGTTCAAGTTTAAAAATTTTGTTTATAAACATTGTTATGTGATGCCATATAGAAATTCATATCCTTTTCATTTCAGATACATATCCGGATATTTTTCATATCCGGATATCCGTTACCCATGTATACTGTCTACGCTATTTTAAAAAATTGTACTCACAAGCGAGTTCCTAATTTAATAATTGCAGTGTTTCCAAATTAGATATTTAAAAGTCGCGCAGATCAAGTGTACGCCCTGCAGACAACTGGCTGACTCTGTCAACGGCGTATTTTTCGTCAAGTTATCGCATATACACATGCAATTTGTCAATACGTCATAGAAAGGACAGCTGTTTTGTCCTGAGTATGTCAGAAGTAACTTCGTTTCTTACATAATATAGGTGTGCGCGAAGGGACTTTGTTTAGCGAGGTATCGACAATTCGACGCCCGACAATTCATCGACCGACAATTCGTAGTCCGACATTTCGTAGTTCCCGACAACTCGCTGACCAACAACTTGTGACCACGACGACTTGTCATCCCTGACATCTTGTCGACTCCGACAGCTTGTTGGCCGCAACAACTTGTCGACCCCGACAACTTGCCGACCCAACAACTAGTCGCCTGCCAGTAGGTACGACCATCTACCAGACGAGTTATCTGAGCGACAAGCTGTCGGCGTCGACGACTTTTTGGGAGGACAAGTGCTTTAATTCGACAAGTTGTCGGGGTTAACTAGTTGTCGGGGTTGACGGGTTGTCGGAGTCGATGAGATGTGTGGGTCGACGAGTTATCAGGTAGTGAAATGTCGGTCGATAAGTTGTCTGGCGAGTAATTGTCGCAGATTCGTTTAAAGATTGTGCAAAGTTGTCCGAAAGAACTCTTATTACCAAACAATGTGTCCAAACAGTGTCCACATTGTACCCACTTCTTTAGAAGAGACCACCGCCAAAACACAGTAACTTAGTACACTCACTATTAAGTCCCAGCCCAATCTTACAAAAACAGTGTTGTTGTGTACCGCCGTTGCAGCAAAGGGTGTGGACTTTTATACAATAGCGTAGGCAGCATTATGTGGCTGACCAATTATTAGCTTTACGTTCATTTACAGAAAAATTAATTTGCCAAAATTTGTAATCAAATTTTCGACATTTCACGAGGAGGTACCACTAAGCTGGACGCTGCACACTGGAAGCCAGGATTCCATCGAATTCCGATTCCGGCTAAAATTCCGGCAAAATTTGACTTCCGATTCGGATTCCAGCTGACTGCTGTTCCGATGCCGGAATTTTGCTTTTTCGGTTATCTGTTTTAAGATGATTGGACTTAAATTTTGCTTGTTTCGTTTCGGTGTTTCGTTCATTTGCAATTATTCCGTTGGTTTTTTACTAAATATTTGAGTTGTTAAGTGTATTCCGTCAGCTATATAAAATTTTTCTGCTGTAACAGTGAACAGTAACGGAAACAGGCATATGCAACAAAAGTTAAAAGTCATGCACTTTTAATTTTTTTAAATAGAATTACTAAAACTTAATACCGATTCCGAATTCGATTCCGGTTCCGACAAAAAATTGGATTCCGATTCCGACAAAATCTAGTTCCGGTGAAAACCCTGCTGGAAGCCCATGGATTTGAAGGTTCGATTTGCGGTCTTGGACGCCAGACTGTTAAAAAGAGGGATGTCAGCATATCTACACGGTATTACGTAGTGTATGAAAAAAGCATAGATTGCCATACATCTGTAAACATCCGGAAAAAAATAAGAAGTTTTGCAAATGACCACGTAGTGTAGTGGTAGCATGCTTGATTCGAATGCAAAAGGGTGGAGGTTCGATTTCCGGCGTGATCCTTAACTTTGTGTAAAACTTCGAACAGGAATCATGTGGACCATATAGTTCCATCATGAAGATCCCACCGAGATGGGCACTGCAAACTGACAAGCCCGTGGATTGGACATGTTTACATATACCGAAATATGAAGTAGTCGCAAATGACCGCATAGTGTAGTGGAAGTATTCTTGACTCGAGTGCAAGAGAGTCGAGGTTCGATTTCCGGCGTGGTCCTTATCGTTGTGGAAAGCTTCGAACAGGGATCGTGCATATCATATTGTTCTCGATAGTTCAAACGCCTAACCGCCGACCTTTTAATGATATTATTTCTTCATATGTTTTCTATCGCCTAGCTATGTAAAATTATGTACGCTATTGATTAAACTTCTACGGACAATGAACGCGTAAATATAAACGTGTAGTTTACATCCTCGTGCACACGGTTTTATCGCTAGTCGTATTCCCTAGACCATATTATTTCCTCAGTATTAATACATATAGCTGGACCTTTTGTCCTGTTGTATTGTAAAACACTTCTGCATACTTTCGAGGTGTTAAATAATTACATTTTCTGGCAAAGAAGTAATAAATCAGTGCTAATTGTTTTACTAACAATAGTATCGCTGTAAAAGACACTGACATAGCGAAATTTTAAACATAATATAATTCTTCTACGTTCATTCTTTTTATGGAACATGCACCAACGCTGTTCTGACTCACAATTTATCAATTTTCGCGCAAAACCAAGCAGTTTATTGCAATTACTCACGCTATGAAACTCGCTTCACAACAATATTAATACACCAACATTGTGATTATGAGTAACACAAGGAGTTCAAAATAAGTTGGTATTTATTCGTAATTTAAAAAATTTTGGCCACAAACTTGCAGCAAATGTTTATATGAAACATATTATAGGAGACAGTACCGTGCCCCTATGATGAATGTAAAATAAAATGCTCACAAAAATGTCAACTGTGCAAATTCCACGTCGCTTTGTAAAACTGGCATTGTGCATATTCAATACAAATAATTCAAAATTCACAAGTAAAGAAATTGAGTTCTCATTATATTTTCAATTGTCAAGCTTTCCCATTGTGTCAAGTATTTTTGCATTTAAAGCTGCGGCTAAGTAAGTATATTTCTAAGCCTAAACCATAGATTTAGGCGTCCGCTTGAAGATAATTAAAGTCAAGCGGAAGTCACCTCTGTGTCAGCTTTAAAGGAGTATATGAACCGAACCAAGAC
>JASANG010000351.1:0-15226 GCA_030248215.1 Enoplolaimus lenunculus
ATATGGCCATTTCTTTATGGCTTTTGCAATAATGTAACTGGCTGATTTCAACTAGTCTAATTTTACTTGTCATAATACTAGTAGCTACTAGCATTACTCGCTTATGACTGCTCAAACTGGTATCTCCTCTAATAATAGTGACTTTTCTAATTTTATTACAATAGTTTTCATGTTCATTTCATAATGTGGTCACTTGAAAATAAGATTCCCAATATTGGTATCTTAACCATAAATGACGCAGTATTATTATATCAAATAGAGCTTTACTTGATAATAACCCAAGTACATAATAATATCTTTCATAATTGATTAGATGGTGCGACTAGACATTTTATAATATTCGGGTAAAGACAATATCAAACATAGTATAATGTGTTAACAATTTTATCACAATAATTGGCTCAAAAACTCTTTTGTAATACGTAATATGGAATTGTGGTAATGGCGTGTCTCATAATCCAGCTGTATGATATGAAACAACGGCAGATACAACGGCTCATGACTATTAAATCGTGAATGCTGGCATGTGAGATTGAATAAAAATGAATAATAAAGGTGATGGAGTAGTTTAAGGTGATTATAAGGCATATGATGACGACGTAATTTCATAAGCTACTAGATGATTTGGTATTACGGTTAAGACGTTGTTGTTCAGAAAGTTTTATATTGGTAATTAGAATGTTAATTCATGGTCGATTTGTCGAATACTGGTACACGACTGCGGAACATTTTATGTATTTTTACTTTTATACGGTTTTTAGTAAGATAATTGACTTGGTTATTCCAATGTATTACGTGTATCTTGTGTATATGTTACCAGAACGTTGTAAAAGTGCTAATTCATGTTAACTGATGTAATTTTCATAGGTTTAAATTTTGGTGATAAATCTTTTCAAATTCAAAAGCAACTTGGAATTTGACTGGTAATTTTAACTTTTAACATTGGGAGTGTTTACGGCTCGTGAGAGGGCGATAGTCAATTGTGCATGAATTTTTGTATGTCTATATAAATCTGTGTAGACGGGCACTGGCTTGTGTCCGTCGCTAACGTGGGTGTGTGGCGCTCTCCAGTGAGCCCCGGTGTGCCGTTACATCTGTGAATTCCCTCGATCTTTTTATGTCTGTTTGGTTCCCCCCCCCGCCGCCCGGGGGGGGGGGCGGGAAGAAAGGGGGATGTACAGATGTCATTGCACCCAGCGCCTCTAAATTCTAGTAGAATTTAGGTGGATAACAGCTGGGATCACATTTTTGAGGGAATGTGTGAGCTTTCGGGCTGCACGGAAATTTTAATGATAATATCTGGAGCGAGAGGATCCCGTGCAAGCTCACGTCAGCTGGCGGAGCTTTGATTCGGAAGATTCTGAGCCGTAATGGGCAGCCCTTGAAGTTTCGGAGCTCTGGAGGGTTGCTGTATGCTCATGTGCACAGGTCTAGAAATCTATCTAACTCGTATATATGCACAGACTTTGTAAATTCGTTCCGGGTGAGATGTGGGTGCTCCCATAGCTTAAATAGGTTGAAAACTATTGCGAATAATCTATGTCGACTTACAATCTGTATCGATCTAATTTGAGAATTATACAATTGTGTTAAAATCGGATTCTGCTGCCCTGAAAACTTCTTAAAAATTTCGAAAGCTATCGAAATTTCTGGAAGCTAGCTATCTTCTAAATACTTTTGTGATAGAGTATTGGCCTGATATACGTTTACTTTGAATAAGGCGTCGGTGTGGTAAAGAATATTTTTCGTATGTTATGTTAGATGTGCATTGCTTTGTTGTTTACCTATTGCATGCGTTGTTAAAAGTTTCTGTGGGTGTGAAAGTTTTCTGATAAAGCGTATGAAAACCTGTTATGCAAAGTAGTTAGAAATGTGGTGAATGTATTTCTTGGGAAATAACTGCGTTTTGGAGGAAACAGGTTACATCCAAGTAATTACTTGTACTGGTTTTTCAGTTTTAGAGGACGGTCTAAAACACTGATAGAGATGAGTGCGGCGTGAGAATTTATATATTTTGATTGTTATTTTGTGTGGAGTTTGCTTTTGTTTTGCTACTGGTAAAATTAATTGTTAGTTATGCCATATAGATGTGAGCAAGCGTGTAACAACCCCCCACAGCAGCGGGTCGGTTGGTCATGTGCAGTGAGACCTGACTGTTGTAACTGGACAGTGCCGAAGTGGTTTTTTCCGATGGATTTCACAGTGGAACATCAAAACGCCCGGCCACTCCCGTGCCCGGTTCATGCAATTCTGGATACCGTGGTAAGACTACAGTTCATTTTGACTTGGAATTATATCCTGGCCCTCTATAAATTAGTATGCGCCCTTGAAAAATTAGCGCTACTGCAAGTACGGGCCTGGTCAAACTATCGCTTGCGTCAATTTTAATGCGCTTTGGACTAACCAAAAATTATATAAAATAATTTAAATAAAGATATAGATCAGAGCTCATCAAACTCGTCATCGCCATTAAACCCTCAAGCTGAGGAGTTCAGGCCATCAACGTCCGGTGGTCGGCGGGCTATTGGGCAGCCGATACCGGAGATATAAGCAGAGCTGGATGCATTACAGGCTCAAAACTTAGCGGATGATCAGGTGAATGTCATATCTAATGTTAACATTATTTTTGATTCGTTTAGTGCTGTTAGTTTTGTTAACTTGAGTATTAGTTTTTGTACTAATAAATCTCGGCAAAGTATAATCAGTACTATACTCATACATTACTGTTTATTGTTTTAATCCTGTCTACGCCTAGGTGATCCACCCGCATGGTGGGGACTCAGCTTAGTTTACCTTGCGACGCTTTCGCATCTTAAGTGTTTTTCTTCTCATTTCTCTCAATCTAACGCGCGTTATCTCGTTCTCCGTCTTTCTGTCTTAGGCCTAAGATCTCGCTTCCATGTTTTGGTCTTAGTATTCCGTTCTGTTTTGCGTATGCTTTCCATGGGTTAACCCGCATTTTTCGTATCTCTCCTACTCGAGTGTTTCTAGTCACCCGCGGGATTGCGAATTGTTAAGCGGTTTTACCTGGACCCGCAGATTTCGTGCGTGTCAGTATTGAACGGAACGAGTATCGCGTTAGTGCATGGGTTTTAGCTTAAAGGTATAAAGTGAATTCATTAGCCGGCTTAGGATTTTTGCGTTACGCGTATGGAATCGGATTCAGAGTTCAAAGTTTTATCATAATTCGGTGCGAGATTCAGGATAAAGGAAGATTTATAGTTTCTGAGTAGCCAAATTGGATCCTGCAGTTTTATCTCAACAGTGCTCGCAGATCATTATCCTGCTCGCACAGTTTTGCTATATGTATTTTGGCGTTGCCTATGTAGGCGATACGAGTTATTCTAGTCAGATCCGATGCAGCGTTTCGCGGAGCAACGCTGTCAGGCCGGGTGTGTGACTTTGGGAATTGGTAGCTTGTCGGGGCGCTTAGGCTTAAGGCGTTTACCTGGGATCCCCGACCTAAGTTAATTGTCTTGGGGCTGGGCGAAGTTGCTCGTTCCCGAGCGCATGTGTGGCTTAGCAAACGTTGAGCTGAGGGATGCTGCGTAATTGTCGGATCCTCGTAACTCTCTGTGTGTCGCGACCACCTGGTAGACCTACCCCAGTCACGGGCTTAGCAGGATTCGCCGTGTTCGATCTAATTTATCTCGCATAAGCAGAAAGTTGCCGAGGGTAGGCGGCGTCCCATAACTTTCTGACTTATAATAATTTGCAAGTAAATATGGTATAAAATAACGTTCTTAGGTGACATCCAACTAATTTTCATGCAACACATTAACAGTGACCTTGCGTATATGTCCACCAGATACATTATATGTCCGAAAAAGGCGAAAATTACAACATATGAATATATAAATGAATTTAACAATTGAAACTTTGCCAAGAGATTTGATGTAAAACTACATATGCAACTTGTTCGGTTCACTCACCAGGTTTCGTCGACAGTGGGGCGGCCAAAGTTAGGGTGCTCAAAATTGAAAGCTTGCTTTTACCGTGTGATTTGACACAAGAATACTTCTAGCTTCAACCTTGCTTTGTTCGCGAAGTTGCAGCAATTGAAAGGCTTCGCTGTCAGAAATAACCCGAAAGTATATTGGGATTTAATATATACTTACAAAAAAGAAGCGTGAGTTGTTTAACTCGCTCCACTCATGAGTTTCTCATGTTCCGATGACCTCCTCCGGTTATTCCATGCCAAAACTTAATTTTTAAAAAATTCGAATTTTAAGGTTTTAAATTCTTCCACTGGATTCAAAAAGTTTTTGTCGAAAAATTAAACAAATTATATACCATTTGACATTGGTTGCGGAGCTAAGACGAATATTGTTAAATATTTCCAATCAGACGTCTCCCGAACGAGTCAGTGATATATAATTTATCCAACTTATCGAAAAAAATTTTTGGGTCCCAGGAGGAACTTGTGGCCTTAAAAATTGAATTTTTCAAAAATTCAGATTTGGGCATGGAATGATTACAGGATGTCATCAGAAGCTCAAATATCCAGGAACTTTCAAAATGCAAGATGTTTGTGCAAACGACGGCTAAAGGAAGGCTAACCAATCACTCAGACAAAGAATGAATTTTTTCCAATTTTTTCCGAAAAAAAAGGAAAAAATTCATTTTTTTCAAGTCATCGGAAAAAAATGGAAAAAATTCATTTTTAAGGTCATAATTTTTTTCCGGAAAAAACAACCCTGGCTGGAGCTGACAAAAAATTCTGTATCCAAGTATCTATTGTGGACTGGATACGCCTTGGTGGGTTAAAATTTGGCCAATTTCATTAGAGATAAGGTGAATTTAGTCATTTTCAGTTATTTGTAGTTTATTGGAGCAATATTCGAGTTTTTCAATAATTGTGTTAATTGTTTAAATAATTTTAATTATACGGCCGTGCCTACTCAAATATCGCCAAATTTTAATAATACTATAGTGACCCGAATAAGAAGGGAGGCTGATATTTATTTGACCTCTCCAGAGGGAACCCCTGTTATTCGGATACGGACTGTTATTTATTTTTATCCCGTCCTCCGCCACACTTCGTTACACATACCGGATATCCGGATATCCGGATAAATATACGGCAAAAATTGCCGGATATCCGGATATGAAAAAATATCCGATGCCCATCACTAATTAGTAGTTTCCCCAGAAATTTCATGAGTGCATGTATCCTATTCACGCTTGGAAGAAACAAATTGCTGTTAAATTTGATTGTTGATGTGAGCCGACTGTGAGTACGCATTGGTACTAACCTGCTCCATTGGATCAATCACGTAAGGATTAATATCAGCAGCAACCGTCTTCGGAGCTTCACTTGTTTAATAATAACTTGGTTGACATGAAAATAAAGCTGTGCTAACTGCGTACACGAAATAATCCAAAAACGCGCTTACTTTTTTCAATTATTTACCTACATGCACTGTAAAAAATAGGGAGTCAAATTGACTCTCTGGAAAATAGTCTTTTCTTGACTACGCAAACTGAGTCAAATTCGACTCCGCCAAAGTCAAATTCGACTCACTGAGCGATTCAATGAATCGAATTTGACTCTGGCGGAGTCGAATTTTGACTCAGTTTGTGTGGTCAGGAAAAGCCTATTTCGGAGGGAGTCAATTTGACTCCCGAGTTTTTGCAGTGTGTGCTGAATTAGATAAAAAACTTCACAAATGCGACTCACAATATTTAAAAGTGCATTAAACTGTTTTACTAAAGGTAAAAAAACTATGGGATCGGTCGTCTTTAAAAGAAACCACCTCATCCCTTGCTCCTGTCAAATATCGGTCAATGTATTGAACAGATCCGTAATAGTACTATAAGCATATTCCTAAGCTTAAGTCTGAGCGAAAGCCTAAGTGTAAAAATGAACTCATACCTAAGTATAAACCTAAGCAAAACAATAGTGCGAAGTTTAGCTTACTCTATTGCAGTCCTGCAGAAAAACGTTCCACCCCTGATCTTTGCATGGCCCCAAATATCAACAACTCTACTCTTGTCGAAAAATTACACAGCAACCCATATTTACCTTCAGATATCTGGCTCTAAATTTATTTTTATCCAAAATAAAACAAATATATCACACGCATATGCAAGGATATGTTTACATTTCAAGTCATGTTCAGTTTACTGGAAAAATCAAGCCAAATATTGCGTTTCAATGTTCATTTTGAACAGTTTTTACTAAAATTTCTACTAGTGTTGTTAACTGCTAATTGTTAATAATTTTATTAAAAAATAAGGTCCATGTACAGATCAACGGTGGAACGTTATTCCGTGGGACTGGAATAGAGTTAGCTTAACCTTTAGACAATTTTTTTGCTTAGGCTTACGCTTAGGCTTACGCTTATGCTTAGATATATGTTTATATTACTGTTCCACCCCTGTTCTATACATTGGTGAAAAGTATAACATTTAAAATTATATACGACTAGCTCACTTTTATAGAATATACCTTGCTGGGGGCCCAAATCGATGTACCCTGTAAAAGGATGTAATGAATGGGCCAACAACATAGTAGAACCAACAGAGATCTCACTATCGCTTAGGACACCGGTAAAAAATTGCCAACCGGCTTTTATCGAAGATTCCTGGTATTTTGATAAATTTTCCAATTTTTTAAAGATAGTAAATTGAAAATTTTTCGCTTAACCCTTTCTAACATGAATATTTTCTATATCCCCTGAGACCTACTTTTATGCTAGGATTCGAACTCGGGTGACTGGCGTGGGAGGCGTATACCATCACCACTCAGCTATAGGAGCTTGACGCTCGAGGCCGAGGGGGCTCTCACGTCTTGTGGTGATTTAGTACTATGTATACGTGTTGCAATTGTTAAACACAGTGCGATATACATTATTTAACGTATATACACTGCGCTTAGTTGCCTATAGGCAACTCAATGTGAGAAGGGGTTATAGATAGTAAATTGAAAATTTTTCGCTTATAGATAGTAAATTGAAAATTTTTCGCTTAACCCTTTCTCACATGAATATTTTCTATTTCCCCTGAGACCTACTTTTATGCTAGGATTCGAACTCGGGTGACTGGCGTGGGAGGCTTATACCATCTCCCCTCAGCTATAGGAGCTTGACGCTCGAGCCCGAGGGGACTCTCACGTCTTGTGGTGATTTAGTACTATGTATACGTGTTGCAATTTTTAAACACAGTGCGATATACATTATTTAACGTATATACACTGCGCTTAGTTGCCTATAGGCAACTCAATGTGAGAAGCTGTTAAGGGTGCTCTTCACAAAATTTGTTTGCACATTGGCCCATATTCTCAAATGCATATAGCACGTATCACCAGCTAGTAAAAAGTTTTAAAACTAACGAATAACTGCAATTGCAGAACTTAAAATTTGCAGAGTAGCAGAGCAAATCGAAAGCAATAAATGTGCTGAATTTGAAACCTCACTGTTCTCTGGTTCAAACGTTACAAGGCCTATCACGAACTGGTAATAGGTGCTACACACATTTGAGAATACGGGCTCTTGGTCTTACTTTAAAAGCTTCAATTGCCGAGATTTAACAAAATAGTAAGTTGAAGACATATTTCGTACATCGCATTGCTGAATGTTGTTAAAACGAACAAATTAAATTTCATTTTATTGCCTAATTTTGGTTCACCTTCGGCTCCGGCTCAAAGACTGGCAACATTCGTTGACCTCATTCTGCTGGAGTTTTCACCTCTGGTTGTTCCCTAGAAAGCAAATATAAGCAGGGAAACCTTTGTCTCTGCTACGAACATCGGCCAATGGAAAGAACAGGGGCGGAACAGTATTATAAGCATATTCGTTAGCCTAAGGCTAAGCCTAAGCCTAAGCCTAAGCGTAAGAATGAGCATATTCCTCAGCGTAAGGCTAAGCCTTAGCCTAGACCAAGCCAAACAATTTAGTGTCGAAAGCTTAAGCTTACTCTTTTCTAGTCCTACAGAAAAACGCTCCGCCCCTGACCTTTACATGGGCCCAAACATCGAACAGGGGCGGATCATAATCGAAGCCTGTGAGACCGTGAGCTCAATGTCTGTACATTCGAGATGACCGTGGCTAGTTTTCAAAAATGAAATTTTGAATGGAAAAATGTATTTTGATTTTTGACCCATATTTTTCATTAACTATTTTGGGTGACAGTAGAAAACTACCCGGCCTCAGGGCCCTGTTAGGTTCTCATTGGCCCCTGAACATCGGATATATAGTCTTTCGCCTAGGTTACGCTATGAGTTTAACTGCAATTTTAAGAGTCAGGTTCAGGACCGGCGTTAGGATGATCGGCCTCCCAAACAGCTCCAAAGGTGAGGCAAAGGAATGTTTTCTCTATATTTACACCGTGGTCGGTCGAAAATGATTTTTAGTTTGCAAACATGGAGCCCCTTCAGGGTCGAAGCGGAGGTTTAGGGTCGCTTCGCTGGCACTGCTGACGCTCGAATGAACTCACGTGAGTTTGTATTATATTTAGAGTCAAAACAACTGATTCTCTGAAATATAACTCGAAATTTTCATTATAAACTATAAAATTACTAAAAAGTCTGAAAAATGCGACACATTGCACCAAAACCATTTTTACCGTTTCGTTCTCTGCGACGGCAGTGTAAACCGTTAATCTTACTATCGGGACCCATATCGCTTTGCTTCTTTGTTATCCTGTACATATTTGGAAGTACGCGCAATGGCCATCCACAACAATTGCTGTCAGAAATTGCTAAACGTCAAATAGAGAATGAAAACGATAACACTGTGAAACATAACGAGTATGAAATTGACAATAAAAACCACATATTGAACCAGGACCAAATTATAATGGAAGAAACTGAAGAACCAAGTATTGGAGTTTCGTTAACCTCAAACGGTATTGAACCTTTTAAGATTTTTTAAACTTTTAAAATGTTAGTTTATTATTATTGCTAAAATTTCCTTCGCGCAACCTAGGATCGCATATGCTGAAACCGAGGAGAGTTATACGCGCTGATTTGTTTGCGAGCAGTGTTATAAATCAACAGTATGGTGACTGCTGCTAAAATCTGGCTGGAAAACGTAATGTTAACTGGAGGTGTCAACCACAACACATACAGGATTCAATTATGTTTGAAAATACAGCTATGAAAGTTTAAATATGTTTAAATCTTCAGATAAACTGCAACCACATGAGCAACCTGAAATTGTTGCAAATATTCCGAAACCTGCTGCAGTAGGATTTGCTCAAGATTTCGACAATCCAATATACCAATGGGCACCAAATATGCCTGGGGAAAAAGGAGCCGCTGTCATTATTAACGAAACAGTAAGATGATTGAATTTTCTGGTGGAAAAGAATTACTTTTTTGAGTTGTAGCATTTTGCCGTTTTAAAGCGTGTTTTTAGCGAATGTTTTCTTTTAAATTTACCGTTATACAGAACAGGGGAGGATAACAGTATTATAAGCTTATTCCTAAACATAAGCATAAGCCTAAGACCAGGTAAGCCTAAGCCTAAGCGTAAGAATGAGTATATTCCAAAGCCTATGACTAAGCCTAAGCCTAAGCGTAAGAAAGAGTTTATTCCTAAGCGTAAGACTAAGCCTAATCCTAATCCAAGCAAAAATATTAGTTTAAGGCTTAAGCTTATTCTATTCTAGTCCAACAGAAAAACGTTCCGCCCCTGATCTTTACATGGACCGTTTAACCGTCGAGGGCGCGAAAAATGGTAAATTCGTATTTGTAACCTCGCCGTCTTTCTTACCAATTTTAAAATCCACTATGGACAACACAAAGCACGGCATTGGTGGGAAATTTAGTTTTTTGAAAACAATATGCTGGTGCTAATAGTTTGGCAAAACGGTGACGTCACAACGCGTTTTGTTTTAAAGCTGGAACGACCACTTTATATATTTACGTAAATTGGGCACCGTTCTAGCCAATTGTTAAGATATTGGCGGTATAAATATTGCAACCACTTTGACTAGTTTTTATAATTTCATTTTTTTGTTAAGCCATGCGAGCATCCATGACCTGGAGCATGGTGTTACGACCTTATACGAAAGTGAATTTCATTTCACGAACTAGTAACGATTTAGAAGCATTAACTGTGTGTACACTTACAGTAGCCTAATTCTTAGAGATTTAACTAAAAAGTTAACCCAATAGCACTCCTTGGTAATTCTTCAGTAACCGCTTATAAAGAGCATATTTTCATTTTGCAGGTACTAAGCTTGCTATTCTACTTATGAGATTCAAAATACTTAAAATACTTACAATACGATAGCAATTGATTTATAATTATTTGAACTAATTTTTAAAATTAAAACATTTTTAACATAAGTAAAAAAATTATAACTCATTAAAATTACCATTTTGAGGTATTCTACACCCGAGTTGTTATATTTTAGCTAGCTAACAATTGTCACGTTCCGTGTTAAGTTTTCACTGCTATAACACTCAAAATAATATTTCTGATGTTTAAGAAAAAGTTTCTTACATTTAAGAAATATAATTAGCAATGTGCACTTGAAATGTATTTCTGTTATAACAGAAAAGATTTCAGAAAAGCTTTGCAATAAAGTTTGTAAATAAACGTTTTCCAGTTATTTTTTGAAAAACTGTCTTAAATATCAGAAAAACTTGTCAGATTTGCCACAGAAAATACTTTTCTGAATAAATTCAAAAATGCTTTTTTGTGTGTAGCGGACGAACAACCAAAAAATTTGAAACAACTACCTAAACATCAGTTGTAAAACATAAAATGTTAGCTTTAGGAATTGAACTCAATTGAACGTGAAAAATTCGACTCTGGTTGGAAGAAAAACGGATTCAACGAATACGCGTCGAATATGATATCGTTAAACAGAACGTTGCCGACACCGATGGATAAAGAGTACGTAACACCCCCATTACTCACTCTGTGGCAGTGGCGTATCTATAAATTTTGAAGGGGTAATGCTGGCACCGAAAACGGCTTAAACAACCACTGTTGCGGCCAATGTATAGAACAGGGCCGTAACATTAGTATAAGCATATTCTTAAGCTTATGCCTAAGCCTAAGCGTAAGCGTAAGATCGAGCTTATAGCTAAGCCTAAGCCTAAGCGTAAGCCTAAGAGTAAAAAATTAGTCTAAAGGTTGAGCGTACTCTGTTGTAGTCCCGTACAAAAACGTTTGGCCCCTGATCTTTACACATGCCCTTTTGAAATAGAATTGGCGAATCGCTAACAATTATTCAACCAGCCAAAGCTTCCACAATAAATTCAGATCTGCTGGCCGCAGTTTGCATGCTGTTTAGAGATCAAAGATTGTTGGGCAGCAAAGAAAACAGCAGATCATGGGACAATATGACGTTAGGAGTTTTTATCCTGAATAACCAGGAATTTTACGATGATTGACTTGTTAGATATGGCATTAAAAAGTATTATTTTGTAATCGTATTCTCAAATGCATATAGCACTCACTAAAAGCTTAAACAAACGATATTTAAGCTTATGCAAATTTGGGCAGTTTCAAACCAACTTTCTCGATTTACTAAGCTAACTGGTAGGTTTATGCTAAAAATCATTTCAAATGTGGCATATTTTTCCTTTAATCTAAATGTAATGAATTGTAAAAGCTACCCAGTTTCTGAGAAGCACTTAAAAATAAGTTTGGATGAACTCACACTAAACTTAAAAATATGCTAATTCAAATTGAACTTAAAATTTCAGTTAGGTTAGTTCGTCCAACCATTTAAGTTGTACTTAAACTCGTATTCAAGTTAAATTAAGCTGTAATTAAAGTTTAACTTTTTGGAGTGCATCTATTGCCAGTTAGCGATAGTATTTTAACCTAAAGAACTCCTGCAATTGCGTACCTCTCAAGACAGGCAGAGGAAGTAGGACGAAATCGAATGCACAAAATGTGCTTAATTCTAAATTGCACCATTCACTGGTTTAAAAGTTACAAGACTTACCACCAACTGATGATTGGTGCTACTCGTTTTAAGAGTGTGGGCGTTGTTGATTTAGATGTACCGATCTCAAATACGACATTTCTAAACTGCCGTCGACATCTGTTATAATTATATTTCACAACGAAGCATGGAGCGTACTACTACGAACCGTTCATTCAGTAATTAACCGAAGTCCTGAATCGGTGTTGAAAGAAGTCATATTGGTTGATGATTTTTCAAACAAAAAGTAAATTTTTGTGGCCCATATAAAAGATCAGAGGCGGTAAGTGTTTCTGCGAAACTGCAGTAGATTAAGCTTAAGCTGTAGACTAATTTTTGGCTTTGGCTTAGACTAAGCTATAAGTTCATTTTACGCTTGACTTAGGTTTTGGCTTAGGCTTAGACTTAGGAATATGCTTAATATACTACAATTGCGGCCCTGTTCTATACATTGGGCATTTTTTTCAACATTAAACATTTGTTTGCATCCTGTGTGCTTATTTTTTCGAAATTATATATGTACCTTGTGTAAATTTTTTACAGTATTATTTCGCCTCTGGTCCTTGGTACAGAAAACTGGAGGCAACAAATCTTCAGCGTGACCTTCCAGACTTAATAATTGAACTAACTGTCTGTGGCTTACCAGCCAATGACTGTTTTTTTAGACCGAAATAACTGCTAAATATACCTATATCAGTATTCTCATATGCGTGTAGTATTTATTACCAGTGTGCCAACAGTTCGCGTGTTGTTATGAACTAAAGATTTACTGGCTTCCAAACTAAGCACAATTTGGTGGGTTAAAGTTATTCCTGTTGCTGTGTGCAATGTCAGTTCTGTAACCCTCTGCATTAGCTTGCGTGAGGAGATATCACTATCAGATGATAGGTGCTACACACTGCTGAAAATACCATCCATAATTAATAAATGGTGACATCACCGAGAACCCAAAAGCGAATGTCAGCCTAGGTTGGAACTGAGAGACATCAGACCATTCTACCAGGCAGCTGGAAAAGCAGCCTTTACAACCGGATTGGACTTAGCCTCAGGATCCTTAAGCGAACACTCTACCACTGCGCCACACGACCCCGCTAGTCCAACTGCATTTTTCGTCGACTATGTGTCGACCGTATGCTGCCAGCAAGCATACAACACAATGTGCATTGCATTTATTGCATATGCACTAGGACAAGCATGTCTCACATGCCTACAGCGATAACTTTAATCATGAAAAGATTTTGTAGCCGATTTGAAAGCGCCGCTTCGTGAATACATGGCAAGATTTTCAAAAGTTCAAGTCCACCAACTCCCTCAACGCTCAGGACTAATCAAAGCCAGACTGGCGGGCGCATCAAAAGCGACTTCGGAGATTTTGGTGTTTTTGGATTCACACTGTGAATGTACTGATGGTAAGAATGGTGCTTTGTTTACAGGATTGATTTACTCTGCCATGCGGCAATACCCGTGCTCTATAGTACGGTGCCAAACGGAACTGGACAGCGCCGGATGTGATCAAAAGTATAGCGTTACCCTGACGGTATATTTGGAGAGCTTGATATTAATCGCAGTCTTATTTGCCGTTTGTGAAATCGACTAAAAATATAATTCATCTATAGGAAAATCAGCTCATTTTATTTAAGAAAGTTCACCGTCACTCAAACAATTGACCTCAATCAAGGATGTATTAAAATAAAAGATATCTTATTCATGAGATTCTTCAGTTGTTATTTTGCTCCCAAAGCCTACAGATATCAGTTTAATGTATTAAGCTTCGATACATACAGAGTCCAATAGGAATGTTTTTTGTGGATTCAATAAGTACAGCGAAAGCTTTAGACTATTTTTTTGTTTAGACTTAGGTTCGGGCTTAGGCTCAGGTGTAAAGTTTATTCTTACTCTTAGTCTTCTGCTTAGGCTTAGTGCTTAGGAATACGCTTAAACTACTGCTACGTTTTTGTTCCATGCATTGGCCTATAAGCTTGGGGTCAACCAGCATGTGAAGTTTCTCGGGCATCAGTTATACTTTGGTCGGTGCTATGAAACCGAAAACAAGTTTGCAGAAAATCTTTAATTTTTTGAAGCCGACTTGTGATCTTTATTTCAAAGATAATTGCAAAAAACTTGAAATTTGACAATTAAAAATTGAATTCAATGGTTATGTTTCAGCTGGCTGCCACTCCTACCGTGAGCCAATCGCTGACGACTGGAAAACATCAACCGTGCCTATTATCAAGAATATTTTCAACGAAAACTTTCATTTTGGATATACCCGGGTGCGTATAAAAAATATTTTATCAAAGAACCTAATTGATTGTGGCCCATGTATAGAACAGGGCCGGATAGTTTTCCGGAGGGGCTATAATAGAATCAGTTTAAGCTTTAGACTAATTTATTGCTCAGGCTAAGGCTTAGGAATATATTTCATTCATACGCTTAGGCTTAGGCTTTGAGAATATGCTTATACTACTGTTCCGGCCCTGTTCTATACATGGGCCTTGATTCTTTAGACTGAAATTTTAGTAAAAATTAGTAATGCACCAGGGCTATTTAAAAAATTCAAACGAGTTTTTTTTCACCCCACTTATAAAATTTAAGGCTCCACCCTGTCAGCCGTAAAGTTTATTTTGTAGAACGCAATGTTTCGATCATTGCCGTTTGAGTGGGTTCATCAGAGGCGGTCTGGTTTTTTCGCGGGACTGCAATTGAGAAAGCTTAAACATGGGTCGATCCTTTTAACATGGGTGGCATTCGACGACGCACATTACAGTATAAAGTATTGCGCAACAATTAGCAGCGGACTTATGTTTCAGTTGTTATTTTAGTAGAGTGTTTACGTTATACACCGTTTAAGCTTAAACGGAATCCTAAGCACTAAGCTTAAAAAACGCTGTAACGACGATGACGGTCGACGTGAAACACTTATTCGACGAGTGTGGTGACATGGAAATAGATTTTTGTGAAACCGCCACTGATCGTAGTGCAACTTTATGTCACAAACAACTTTTTTATACCTCGGGGGATTTTTTATGAAGAGGGCACTTTTTCTTTAAATTTCTTTTTTAAAATTTGTTCGGGGGCACATTTGGATATAAAAAATTTCCCGAGAGCGCATATTTTCATGTGGGACAAATGTTTTCGTTGCATAAGTTTTAAACTGACTAATCTTATCAGTTCCAATAGTATCTATCGATTGTTTTCGTTCGCCATTATTAGAAACGAACGTGAGACTTTAGAACTAAGTTACTGGCAGCACAACTTGATAAACGCATGTGCAGCCCGATTTGATAGGGGTTCGTGCAGTCAAATTTGATAACGCATGTGCAGCCCAACTTGATAA
>JASANG010001966.1:0-15150 GCA_030248215.1 Enoplolaimus lenunculus
AACTGTCTGAATTAGATACGTTTTAAATTTTCATCTTTTCCCGTTTTCCAAACAAAAACTATTGTTCAGATATTTCTATCAATCCAGGAAAAACCATAGGCGTTTAAATATTTCCTTTTTTCCGTGTTCCAAACAAAACCTATTTTCAGACTTTTTCTACCAACCAGGTAAAACGTATGCTTTTTAACTTTTTCACTTTTAAAGTTTTCCAAACAAAACCTATGCTTCAGATTTTCCCTTCTAACCCAAGAATAATCTAAGCGTTTAAATTTTTACTTTTCCCGTTTTGTAAACAAACTTTTCACTACAGATTTTCCCTACCGAGTCTGGGAATATCCAGGCTTATGAATTTTCCACTTTTCCAGTTTTCTCAGGCAAACTTTATGCTCGTGATTTTTCCTACCAAACTAGCAGAGTTCCTAGCCTTCATACAGGAGTGGCTGCGCTGCACATTTGGTCATAAGTTTTACACCCTGGGAAACTGGAAGCCCCAGTTCTATACATAGGCCCACAACTCTTTAACGGTATAGAACGCCAGCACCTCTACCGTAGTTTGACTTTGTGTAAATTTTAAAAAATATGTTTTTACTTCCATTAGCATTTGTTATGAATAATCTGAACCTTTAATTTTCGCAAGAAATTATTATAAAACAGTATTTTGATCGCCGTTCATCAAATTCTAAACAATTTTTTACAAAAATTTAAACGAATTCCTCAAATCTCAATATTTTGGCTGCTCTGATCGTTTCAGTGGGTTTCTAATTCTCAGACTTGTCGCACCTAAGTCATCTAAAAGGGACTACTCGCACGCATTCTTTGCTTAACGTTTTTATTTTAGCTTACTCAGTATTAAATAATATGTTCTAAAATCCAGAATGCTGTTGAGTACTCCCTTTTTAAGATGTTTAATGTGCGACAGTTCTGAGAATTAGGAACCCTCGAAACAACCAGGGAAGCCAGACCATCGAGATTCAGTGCAGGCAAAACCCTTTATAGTAATTAGGACAAAACGTGTTTCGGCCTGCCCAAGTTAAAACGTAAACAGCGCATAACACCTCAGCCAAAAAGGTTTCAAATCTAACCACTCACGTTAAATGTTTAATATTGGTTAAACATAATGTTTAGTAAATACTACAGTTGTAAATTATGCTTTCTAGACTCGTATTCTCAAACATATATCACAAGTCGGCCAAGTAAAACGCCTGAAACAATGCGAGCGTTTATTTTGTGGACATAAAGTCATAGACTTAGCACCAACTGAAGGTAGAATACAGATTAATTACACAATTAAAAATATTGGTCCTGAAAATAACAAGGGTTACCTATTGCGGCTGCTATTCTAAAGTATGGGTTTTTTCTGTAATTTTCTTGTACGAATGCGACCGTCACAAACGCAATATAAACAGCAATACTTGGAATGTCGAAGATGTATATGATAACTGCTATTGCAACGCGAACAGCTCGTGGTATTGAAGCCTGGTCATCTTGAGAACAGTTACTGGTCACATTTTGATCGGGGAAATTACTCAACATACAATCTATTATTGATCTACCGTAAGCTAAATTTATGAAGACACTAGAAAAAGGACTTTTAAAAGACTAGAATATTATCTATTCTAGAAGTTAAAACAGTTTCTCGCACATGTAATTATATCGTGCTGACCGGAAATCCCGGTACCCTGGCCACATCGTTGTCAGTAGCGGTTTCTATTATTTTTATTTATGAATGCTTTACCGAAGTACGTAACTAACATCCAGTCTCAGGGTGCCAATTGCGGGAGAACTGGCGGTAAAGATGATCTGTAACATTAAAAAATCTATGAAGATAAAACTTTCTGCGCGCCTCTATAAATATTCCTGTCTTCTCTACTGAGGCAAATCTTGGATGTCGTAGTATTTTGAATGAAACTTGAAATTGTTCCGCAGTTTTTTGGACCTGATCAATATTTTTTGCAGTTGGAAGTCTCGCTAATTATTAATATCAACGTTTTAGCAATCCCGAGGCGAAGGTATGCAAATCCCACTCCCCTACCTGCAAGATGGGAAACCCTTGCAAGTTTGGTCAGATGTCTTCTAAGCACAGCTTGCATGTTTACAAATAGATACGGCACACAGGTAGTTTGCAAACATAATTTCAGATCGTTTTCACATCACAACACAACGCACTGAGTAAATATGATTTCATTTCGGTGCCATAGCATTGTTTTGTTCGATCTTACAATTTGGCCGGTTTAAATCTTCGATAAGGGCTCTTTAGTATACAGGCGTCAAAGTTTTCGGAGAGGGCAGAAATACATCTTCCATAACTAGTTCTTGCTACGTTTAACGCAACTGGCAACTTATAGTTCTTTAAAATTATAAAAGAATTTTAAACATTCTTTCGCAGTATTTATCGTTCTTTATTAATTTGCCGATTAAAAACATTGAGAATTTTTATGTACAAAAATGGACAGGATCGCAAGAGAAGACAAAGGGACGTTTCATTTTGTGGAAAAAATTTAACTGCGAAATATATCAGTCAAGAGCACAGAGCTAAAGATCCACTTTACAACTTTCTACATCAAAAAGTTGGTACATATATAGCATACTGTAAAAATTACGCATCATAACTTTTGCCAGCCCGCCGCCGTCATAAATTGTTAGATCCGCCGCTGACCAGACCAACATTTTTCAAATGGGATCACATTTGATGTTTTGTGACAAATATATAATTTAAGTTGTTACACTGATGAGTCTTTTCTTGCCTTTCAATTCAGAAGGGTTGACTAGAGACTTTATGGTAATATTTTATAAACTACTAATAGAAAAATACAAAATTTAGACCTTTCGATTGCGTGCTAATCAATTTTTTGTATTTTTTGCACAGCCTGTCTTTTAACTTTGTATTATATTTATAATACCAAATGCGTATTACTTTTGCAACTCTGATCAGGCAATACATTTACACCTGCGTTATTTGAAGGCGTTCTTTTTAAAATTTTGGAAAACACTAAAATTAATAATAGCAGATGGACACGAAATGTTTTTAATTAAAACAAAGATATATAACTGGTTTATGGTTTAAATTTTGATTCGTAAAAATCAATTATATATTTGCAATATTGTACACCTGCCCCGTTAAATTTACGAAAAATAATTCTTCGACAGTAGTAAATGTTCAAAATGTACAATTATTAATAAAAATGTAAAAGATTTTCTACAATTGTACTCTGTTAAATGTCAATATTACGTTTGTCATGGGTAGCACGAACACTAGTGGATCCAGACTGAGGCCCGGAGGGTAATTGCCTACGTTACAATTCTTCAACCTCAGAAAGCTGGCACATAGAGAATACAGAAAAATTACGTTCATAACTTTTGCCATCTGTTCACAGTTTGAAATTGCTGAATCCGCTGCTGAACACGCAATCAAATACACCTGTTTTGTGAAAATGTTTGAATTTTGAATAATATTGAAATTAATAACTCGGAATACGAAACGCTTCTTATTAGAACAAAGATACGTACTATTTTGTTTAAGATTTTTATTCTTATATGTGATTGACGTAATAGCTTGACCAGCTTGGAACACGTTTTGTTCCATGTTGATTTGGCGTCAATTCTAAACTTCAGACTGCCATATCTTCAGGTGAACAAACTTCGAATGTCGTATGGTACCTGCATACAAACCACCGCATGTCTCGTGATACCGTGGGACACTTATGCAAATATCAAATAATTATGATCGTAACAAGCATTAGACAGATTTACATGACCCTAATTTATGCGTATTGCGGCATTTTAAGAAAAATACTACTGCTTGACTTTGTGCGAAACTATGCAAATATTTAAGGCGTGTGCCCAGCCACTGCAAAGTGCACATTACTATAGACTTCGATATGTTAGACCTCGAGAAATGGACAGTGCTGAATGTAATGCGGGGTTCATGTTATAACTGGGGCAGCTTGGAACACGTTTTGTCCAAGTTGATTCGACGTCAGCATCAAATTTTGCTATTAAAATAGCGGGAAAAAGGACAAACATGGAATATCATATGACATTTGCTTACAAAGTACTGTTGTCATATAATGTAAGTATACAAGTACGCTGATATCATATGATACAGTTGTACATTTATATATATCATATGACAATCTAAAATCATTGTTAGGGTCATATGATATACTGCGGGACAGCTTGTTAGCATCATGTGACATAGAATGGACGGAATCAGCGTATCATATGATCTTTCACGCAATGGTTTAAAAAGCATCGTATGGAATTCAGTAAATTTAATAATTGGTCAAAATAAAGGCAAATTTGAGGCGTACCCAAACATTTTATTGTATCGCGAAGATCTGGGTGAAGAGAAAACCTCCGGACTGGTTTAAAATAACGGATCTCATCTACGGGTCAATATATAAACCAGTGGACTATCGGAGGACGTACGAAAATTACTGCACATTAAAATTGTCAACCAACATTTGTAAAGTTTCTACAGCGCGCATATTGACTCTATACAATATGTATACATTTGTTTGTACGCTATTCCTTGCTACTTACTTATAGTATTCCAGTATTATCTGTACTTGCTGAACGTTTCTGTTAATATTACACACAGTATTAAAGCGGTGCGTACACATACCCTGTGTGTAATAGAGCGTATGTTTAGAATTAAGTTTAGTGCGGATTCGACTCCTGTTGGGAGCAGGATTTGGAATGATTTTTGAAAAATGTTACTTTTTTAACATCGGCAATGGAAACGCTGCAATCAAAGCGAGCGGGAAACCAAATTTCGTCTTCCCTATGATATTAGCATACAGTAGGTGGAATATCATATGATATTGCAGTACAAACGAAATATGCTATAATACGTTAGCAGACAACTGAAAAATTTTGTATTTGACAACGGACTCACGCGTAGACAAAATGTTACCAGCTGTTGTAATAAGGACAGAACCTGTTCCGAGCTGCCACAGTTATAACGCGAACCCAGAATAAACGCATTACACTGGCTCAACCTGTTAGGACTACACGATCTGCACTACCCCTGTTCGAAGTTTTGCCCAAGGTTGAGGACCACACGTGCAATCAAACTCCGGCCGTCTTGCTCTCGAGTTAAGCATGCGGAAACTGTCCTTGAAAATTTTCTGCTCCCCTGAAAAATTTTCAAGCTTGCCTGTCTAGATGTCACCATGTATCCTAAATGAAAAATTTGCATCGAATACACACCGTCAAATACTAAATTTACCACCCTTGCAAGAAACAAAATCTACTTATATACATATGCCAAGTCGCGTCGGGAGATTGCATGCTGGGCGTAATTTTAAATTTTGACGACTCTTGATTTAATAAGACACCAAGCCTAACTGAGTATGACTCTAATTATTAGAAGGCTAGTTTGTAAACCATGGCAATGTGTAAAGGGCATATTTGAATTTCCTATGACATAGAACCCATGAGCTTATAAGTTTTGAATTCAAACTCCCACGCTAAGCGATCTCTTATCTTACACCAAACAGTCCAAAAGTACTTTATCACCGATTCTTGTTCTCTGAAAAATGAACAGCTTTAATGGGGCTGAGGGGGACAACTCTATCCTACTTAGAGTTCTTTCAAAATGCGGAAGGTTCAAGGAAGCTTCAGCCTTCCTCATGAGAGATAAAAAGGCCAAATTTGATTCAAAAAGCTTGGTTGTTGCAGAAAAAACTTCCTCCTACATTTGTGTCGTGAAATTGATAATAAATTAGGTTCGCTAAACCAGCCATCAAACGCAACAAATGACGCAATTCAACTCAGTGCGTCGCTTTTGCACAATAATATACTTGAAAACAAGCAGCCCCTTAAAACGTCATGTAGATTCGGCACGCATGACAACGTAGGCGTGCAACTGAAAAGCAGGTAAGATCAAATCTTCACTATAATGGATCATCCACGTAATACTGTTTACGCTACTGTTAAAAATTTTCCGCACACCTGGTTGTAAGGGCGGGACAGAACGACAATGTCCTTAAGCTATAAGGACTTGACAGAAGGTGTAACTAGATAGTGGGTTTTGAAAGCAGGTCCTTCGAAGGAACTAAGGACAATGTACACACTGTCTAGGCACAGTGTCTGACAATCCGAGTTCCTTCGAACAGACCCTGTATAATTGCAAAGCAAAGTTCCTTCTGACAAACTTTGTGTTATGAACTTCCGACAAACTTTGTGTTGTGAAATAAGCTGAGTCCCTTCTGACAGACTCTGGACAAAACAGTTATCCTTTAAATAACGTATTGACAATTTAGCATGGGTATGGACGGCAACGTGACCAAGCATAGGTCGTCCATAGAGAGTGTGAGTTGTCAGTAGGGTCTACACAGGATATGAGTGACATTTGGACATATAATTTGGAAACAATAACATTAAAGACTTATGGGCCCGTACGTGGGGACAATGTTTTGCAGTAGCGTAGACAGTATAACGTGGATGACCCCTTAATGTGACCCCACAGTGTTCAGTAGTATTTTATTTTATAAAATGTTTATTTTAATTTTCAAAATTTTTGTACAAAATTGGCTGTAGCATTTGCAGGCTGTAGCGATTTTTTGCAGCGGCCTTACTCAATCTATTTGAAACATCACGTATATAGGCGGGCTCGGATTTGAGCCGTCTTTGAGTATGACTGTCGGGGATCCCTCGGTCCGGTTGGTCAACGCGCCCACATCTACTGATTCCCTTTTGTCATTTGGACGGTTTCAATAGTTGCAGAACGCAACTCCCGATGAGGACATCGGGTTTAAAAGAAAGGGGGGATATAGAGATGTGGTTGCGTTTACCTGTTCGAAGACGCAATTGAAATCTTAGAGCCTAAGAGTCGGAGCACGTCTGATAAGATGTGTGGGCGAGTTAGCCGCTCTGGTTTGTGGCCTTTTGGCCGTAATCGGAAATGACCCTGGGAGCTCCGCCACTGATCTGTGGCCCCGCTGTCCGGTCGGTCATGATCTCAAAAGTTGCGATACAGAATATTTGTAAAGAGGAGAGCATGCTGCACAACCTAATTAATATACAATTTGCGGATGCTATGCAGGTGGCTGCCCAAGTCAGATTTGACTTGTGCAGGGCAGATTTGCCCGATGTAATTTTGTTGTGGGCGGGATTTTCATTCGTTTCTTACCGAAAACGCTATATATCGGAAGTTTAAAATATTAATACGGTATGTGGCTTTTGCGTGTAAAAGTGCACGAAATGCGGAAGGTTCAAAAAAGCCGCGGCCTTCCCCAGAGAGAAAGGAACAAGTAATTGATTTCCAACGTGTGGTTCTTACAGAAAATGTTTTATTCTACATTTGTAATTCAACTCAGCGTGTCGCTTTTACACATTAATATACATGTAAAAAATAAAAACTTTGTGAACTGCTGAAAATACATTTTAGTTCCACTCCACTGTATTCCATATAAGATCACAAAAAGTGAAAGTATTAAACTATTATTTGATTGAAATTATCAGTGGAGGTTATGAGGAGCCAAATCGGCATTATGTACTGAAATATTAAGACTACAGCGGTTCCTGAAGACATGGATAAATATTACTTTTAGCAATATAATGCGTTGCCCACAATATCGTGGGTACGCGTTGTGGAACTTTCGTCGACCGTAGACGGTTGCCATTTGCCACGAAACAGGCGACAGTTGTCGCTACTGTTTTTTGAAAATTTTGTAAATTTTTAAATTTCAAACGATGACTACTATTTTTCAACTAATTTCGATTGACGATTGCTATCAATTTCTAAAACAGCAACTGTTTTTGATCGTATTAAGAAAATAGAAGATACCGCCTAGGCTTGCATACATTGACGTATGGTAATTGCAGATGGGTTTACTAGCTTAAGGTAGGGCTGTTGTCGATGCTGAATTTCCAATGACACAGCTTAGACGCTTGCCCTATACAATATAACAAGAGTGGCTGTCATCGAAATTTTAGGGAATAGTGCGGCCGTCTATTGGTTAGATGCCGTATGAGGTATAAGCGCCGAAAGTGGGGAGGCTGGTGGCACTTGCCCCCCAAGTTTAGAATGGAGGACGCACCCCCAATATCGCGCAGAGCTTACAATATCAAGCTGTCGAATACCTGCTCAACCATATGCTATATATCATTGGCAGTGAAAAATGGTAAGGTAGGGACCTTGTATATCATTCTATCAAAACAATTTCTGAGGACGAAAATCGTAAGTTAGGGAGCAACCTTATCATTTTTTTACAAAAAAGTTTTGTGAGGTAGAAAAACTGTACGTAGGAGACAGCTCACCACTTTATCGCAAAATATTTCTGAGGGGAACATTGTAAGGTAAAGACCTTACCTTTTTCTGCAAACTAAGGTGGAAAATTATAAGGTAGGAGGGATCTTACTATTTTATCACAAAAAATTCTGACGGGGGAGTGCTTTGCGATCATACAAAATGTTCCGAATTCTCATAAATATTAACGGTTATATATTGATTAAAATTCTGTAGGTTAAGGACTCCTCGTTGGAGTGCCACCAAATGAAGGGTATGGCCGGTGGCTGCTCCGGCCCTGCCGCTATTAATAAACGATTTGATTTCAAGTGGTGAAGAAAAGCGAAAATATTTTCGCGTTACTGTAGAGTTAAGGTATAAAATACTTCAATTTGTCAAAGTATCGTGTCTGTTACATTTTTTGCAAAACATGATTTTAGCAAAATAACGCTCTTAAGCATTCGACCGTTTTACGTACCATTGTGTCCGCAGCGCTGTATGATTTTGTTTTTACAAGCTGGAGGTAGGGTTGCTAAATGCTAGCATTTTCAAAATAAAATATTTTTGCAAAAGACTGAACTACATAAACCAAGGGCATAGTAGGCAGAGCGGTTGGTGAAGGCAATGCTACTTTTAAGGGCCGTTCATTTTTGGTGGACTGAAATTGAGTGGGCTTAGATTTTAGACCACGTTTTGCTTAGACTCAGCCTTAGAAAAACATTTTTTCAACACTTAGGCTTAGGCATAGGTTTAGGAATATGCTTACTCTACAGTTTACGGCCCTAAATGTAACATTGACCAAATTCAATACAATGCCTTGACTATAAATCAAATGCCATCCTCTGCATACCTGACAGCCAACAACCACTTAGCCCACTCGGCTAAGTCTTCTTATTAAAACATTTGAAAAATAGTTTTTTTACAAGCGCTTACTACGGTATTAAAAACTTAGCAATATGCATAAAACTTCAGCCCCTACCTAAATCGTTCTCGCAGAATTACGAAGCTGCATTTATCAATAGTGTGATATAAACATATAAACATGTCTAGGCGCATTTGTTTAGCTTGCATTCTGTAGTCGGGTTGGTGGGTGGGTTTCGAATCGCATTGATGTAGATTTTAGGCTGTTAAAAGACTTTGTTAAGAAGGATATTTTATGTGCTAAACCCATCAAAAGTGTATATTTATAACACCGGAGCGACATATTACAAAACTCGCTTTATAAATATCCACACCCCCACACATGTTTCATATTACAAGCAATATAAAAACTATAAAATAACCGCCCATTCTTTTCTTATTTTTTAAATACACTGAAAAAATTAAACAGAAAACTGCGTCCGCCATAGCCGTAGGTACGTGCTGTTAAATTTGAAACAGCTGCTGTATTTCACAGCAACGGCAGTCGTCTAAGCTATGCGGTTGCATTTGACTGCAAGTGTAATTACTATTTGAAATTTTGAGGGATCACGAGCCGCATTATGTCGTATTCCACGAAGTTTTGTTTCACATTGCAAGACGAAATTGTCCAACAACGATCGACATTTTCGAACTGCAAGTGGTGTTGGATCAAAGAAAGTGTTCTGTATTAAGTTGACTCGCAATCCTTTTAGACATACTGAAGAAATGACATTTCAGATTTTATCGATGTATGTATTTTGTGTTCTCGATTGAGCCGAAGTCCAAAGCGCAAAAACCATCGCAATACATTCAGCTGATTTTTTCGTTTCACAGGATCGGAATTGATTTAGAGGGACATTTGGTTGAACTTTTGAATTGTATTTATAATAAATTAATTGGTTATGTTTTATTACTATAAGACATGTGTACCAGATATTCGTTTGCAGTAAAAATTGGTGTATGTTTCTGTTTTCGTTACGAAGACAGAAAATTTTGTTATTTCTATATTTAAGTCGTGGCTCCAAAACCTGCATTGAGATTCAAAATAATCGCTATTATCGTAAGAGAGTCAGGGATTCCAGAACAATTTTATGCGTTATTGCTTTAGCCCGAGTGCTTGCGTTACAGCAATGGTGTTGACAGATTACTCATAATGTCGCTCACACGTTATCATACGTTCACTCGGCACATCCATCGCCCCCCTATACTGTTTTAAAAAGGCTAACTATACCTGTAGGTGGCTCTGCCACTCTTAAACCTTTTTCAAACTAAAAACAAAATATAAAATAAAACCCTATATCAAAACCACACCTTAAGGGAGTTCCTGGCTCCACCTAGTCTCTCTTAGAACTTAAGTTAGGCTTAGGCGTGGCTACAAGGCATAAAAATTGTTAAAATCGATGCTATGGCGGCTGTGTCCGCAATGTGAAACTTACCTGGGGTCCTGCGAGGCCGTATAATGTGATTGAATAATGTTGCATTTATTTTTGGCCTATATTGCGACTAAGGACATAGCTAGGCTATGTCAGCACCAATATGGTGCCTTATTGTATGAGTGTCTAGTATTGTTGTTGTTCTTGTAATGTGTTGTGGCAAAGGCAAACCGGGTGTGTGGCTCTGGACCTCAATCGCATAGCGGACACACAATTGTGGGTGTCGGCGAAATGCAAATGAGGTCGAGATGCCGAAAAGGGTAGCCAGGACCGGAATCATTCTTGATTCTGAGCTAGTACCGAACGGTTGCATTCTTATTTTTGGCGGATACTGTGTATTATTCTCGGTTACGTTTGTGCCAAAGGGTTACAGTTGGATCAGGAACGGAACTCGGGTAAGTAGGTTGACTTTGATTCGAGTAAGGATTGTCACGGTGGCTTAGAATGTGAAGGAAATCAGGCGTTACGGGCTTAATCAGTATTGCGCAGGGCGCAGGAATTTACCCAGTATAGAATACTGGTGTCATGTGTTAAAGGAACTTGGGATATTTAAGGAAACCTGGGAAAAGTAGTGTAATAAATCTAACGGGGTTAGATTTATTATTCTACAACGGCTGGGCCAAATCTAACGGGGTTAGATTGGTCGGAAATTTGGTGCAACTCTAACGGGGCTAGAGTGCACGGTTTAACAGGGTTTAATTCTAACGGGGTTAGAATTGCACGGATTCTGGGAAACAGTAAAAGGATTGCTATCGGTAAAGCCAGCGGCTGGATTAAACCAGATTCAGGCGTCGGCTTTAAGGATTCCGGATCAGGCTGCAAGTTAAATTACATAACCTGTGATTTGCTTGTAATACTCGGTGTTGTACAGGATTTGGGAGGGTTTAATAAACATTTACCGGCCGCGTTTACTAAATCAGAGCGAAAAGCATACATCGAGGTAAAGAACTATACAGGAGATACAGGATACAGGGCTTAGTCAAAATCACGAACTTCTCACATGGTGACCACGACGGTCTCGATGCTGATTTAGTTGGTGGTCGGTGTGAAAGGAAAGAGTTGGAAAAAGGAGAAAGGAATTTCTGGAGAGTAAAAGGAAAAGGTTGATATTGGAAACACAGGGTCTGAACGATCGTGTTGTTGAAAATAACAGGGAGTACAGGCGGAAAAGGAAATTGGGCTGTGAGTATCTAGTGCGCGAAAGGGCAACGGATACTGACATTACCGGATAGTACAGGATGCGAATTAGTTCGACGGTTATACTTGAGGCTGTGCCGCAAGTACGTGGAACTGGTTCAGCAGTTAACGGATTGAAATCAGGCGAAAGAGGAAATCGGTGATATTGGGCTGTGAGTATCTAGCGCGCGAAAGGGCAATAGATACTGACATTACCGGACAGGACAGGTTGCGAATTAGTTCGACGGTTATACTTGGGGCTGTGCCGCAAGTACGTGGAACTGGTTCAGGAACAGGCGAATTGGAACTGAAAATCCCCGGGGTGAAGAGACGAAAATTGGAAAAAACGGTTAGAAACTGGTGAAATTGGCATACTTAGGAACTACTGCGTTCGTAAGTACCGGGTTAAAATTTGAAACGGAACGGTTACAGGCATCGGGAGTATTGGTCAAAAACATCTGAAAAATTGTCAAAAATTCAGTTGTTTTTGGACCTGGTGAAGTGAAAAGGTGCGAGAGAGGCAAAAAAGATACGGCATTGGACTCAGGGTATATCAAGGACGAAAGTAAACCCTTAACACCTGCGTTATAAGGGTTTACGGAAATTTCGGTTGGTGCCGGCACGAAATCTAGGTACTTGTAACAAGTACCTAGCTAATAAGGAGCAATCTCGGGTGAAAACCGGAGCTGAAAGTCTGCCTGACGCGGGATAGCGGCTGGCAAACGTGAACAAAAGTTGAAAAGGAGTTCAAGGAACGATTCAGGAACATTTTGCTTGGGGCTAAGCCACAAGTTTTCAAATCGGGTGCCGTATTCAGTGACTGAATAAGGCTGTTGAACAGAATCTCGGGAGTAGCTAAGTAAAAATGTCGAAAAATTGTCGAAGGTGCTTGGGGCTGAAATATTTAGGAACTGTATAGTTCGTAAATACCCAGAGCACGTTCTTGAAAGAAATTTTGAACCGGGTGAAAAGTTTTGGGCCAAAAATTACGAAAAATTGGCCAATCTGAAAAGTGGTGTTTTATATATATAAAACACAACAACACTGGTTTGGGAAATAGTTTACAGAGATTGGCTGAAAGTACGGTTTCGGAGAAGGAGAATGCCGTTGTACAGGACCCCGACTACGGCAGCGGAACAGGAGTCAGTGGCACGGGCTACGGCACGTGAAAGCAGGGTGGAAACACGAAGTATGTCACGCGAGCTTCAGGTGGAACAGGGTAAGGAAATCGAAGAGATTTCGTTACCGAGTACGATGTGTCGTCAGGAATCACTTGAATCAGTATTCCAGACGAATGGGAACGGCATATCCGGGCAATCTACTATGATTCCGCGAGGAGATGGAGGAGTTGGCCAGGATCGCCGAAGTAAATAGGAGGGCCCTGGACTTGTGTCGAGGGTATTTGTTCGACGATCTGGAAAAGGCGGCTCGAGTAGTAGAGCCAATGGATACACAGGTAGCAGGACAGGAAGAGATGCAGCCGGGTCCGAGCAAAGCTCGTACGCGGTCCGAAACGCAGGCAGAATCGTCCGGCGAACAGACGGAGGAGAAACGGAAAATGGAATTCGAACCGGTGAGCGAGGGAGAGTTTGACGTGCTGGAAGAAGCAGGCCCAACTCCGTCTCCGGAAAAATGAACAAAGGAAATCGGTGGTGACGTTGCAGGCGAAGAAAGAGGAAACGCGGGCGGAGGGGTATGTGACGCCTCCACCGCCAGAGAAAGAGGGGTCAGAAGGGAAACTGACGCCAAGGATATCACCACGGATACAGAAGCAGGGGGAGGCAAAGGCACAGGAAAAGTTGAAGGAGCTGTTATGGGAGGAATTAATCAAACTGCAACCTAAAAAGGTGAGGTCGCAGTCGGAGTCAGAGGAAAAACCGAGCACGAGTCTGGGTCAGCCACCGGCATTGGGATATATCGCGGTGAGAGGGCCGGACGGGAAGTTGAAATGGAGATTCGACAAGGATGCGAGGAAAAGGGCAATGGCCCAGAGGGCGCGCGTTAGTCCGAAGAGACCAATGGGCGGATATGTACGACCGGCCGCAGGGTCGGTGGTGAGTAAAATCGGACCGAGGCAGGCGAATCCGGTGTATGGTGCATCGGCTGTACGATCGCAGACAGCGCCTGGGTACCGAGGGTCGGGAACTTTAACACAGGGGGTGGCTGGTAGTCCACCCGCTGGGACGGCAGGGGTACGGCAGCGTGTCCGGCAAGTGTCGGACGAGCGGTACCCGGTACGGGTTGGCGGTCGCGTGGGACAACCGCAAGTGGCGGCTGGGCGTGGCTATTATAGTCAGCAAGTGGAGAACGTACGGCAGGCGATGCGAGAAAGTCGCCAAATAGAACGACAACAGCAGCAACAACGGGCGTCGCGATCGTTGGGACGCGACAACCCATGGGTGACACAAGAGGAATTGGACGCCTATTATGCAGACATCCCTCGAGAAATTCGGCGGAGACATTTTTGAAGGACTGGTAATAGACTTTTTATTGGGGTTGTTATGGTAATGGTTTCGGGGGTGATGTTACGGGGTGCTGGGGCAGGACTGGTACGCTGGGTGAATTTTTGTGGATGGACATTAATGGACTTGTGTTTGGGGCGTTAAGTAGGTGATGGTTTCGGGGGTGATGCTACGGGTGTTGGGTTGCGCTGGTACGCGAATTAATTAGTCGGACTGTGGGACGCATTGGCAATTTTGTCGTGGGTCGTTTGATGGTTTGTTATTGTTACTCAGTGAAAGAACTTTAAAAACAAATAAAAATAAATAAAAAAAAAAGAAAATGATTAAAAATTGTTGTTTATTTTTGTTAATTAATTGTGAAGTTTGTTATGGCGGATTTACGCTTTTTAGCGACGGCAAAAAATGCAGTAAATAGGGCCATAAAATTATGTTCGATGCCAGGGTCGGCATCTGTGCCGAAGGGGGGATGTAGGTGGCTCTGCCACTCTTAAACCTTTTTCAAACTAAAAACTAAAATATAAAATAAAACCCTATATCAAAACCACACCTTAAGGGAGTTCCTGGCTCCACCTAGTCTCTCTTAGAACTTAAGTTAGGCTTAGGCGTGGCTACAAGGCATAAAAATTGTTGAAATCGATGCTATGGCGGCTGTGTCCGCAATGTGAAACTTACCTGGGGTCCTGCGAGGCCGTATAATGTGATTGAATAATGTTGCATTTATTTTTGGCCTATATTGCGACTAAGGACATAGCTAGGTTATGTCAGCACCAATATGGTGCTTTATTGTATGAGTGTCTAGTATTGTTGTTGTTGTTGTAATGTGTTGTGGCAAAGGCAAACCGGGTGTGTGGCTCTGGACCTCAATCGCATAGCGGACACACAATTGTGGGTGTCGGCGAAATGCAAATGAGGTCGAGATGCCGAAAAGGGTAGCCAGGACCGGAAT
>JASANG010003522.1:0-15152 GCA_030248215.1 Enoplolaimus lenunculus
ATGAGTGAGTTATGGTCGATCATAAAAGTTCGGTAAATTTTTAGTTATTATTGCAAGATTTCAAATTCGGTTGAAATCTCATATACTGAATCACTCAGGTACGCAGGCACGTACAAACATTTATATTACATGTATGACAGAAAAAATATGTCAAAGTAATTCAATCTGTTTTATGGTAATTGGCAAGCTTTTCAAAAAAGATGGCCTTTTTCCAGACTTATACTATAATTTTTCAGTTATGATAGACTCTCTTTCAAAAATCATGCTAACATCGGACTCCAACCTAAATTCCAATTCCGATTAGAATTACGATTCAAAACGAATTTAGATTGCGATTCCGATTGCACAATCAATTGGTATCAGAATTCAAAAATTTTAGTTTTAACCCTACTACTTGTTATATGTTGCCTAAAAATTCTGTCGATCCTAACATCAAAACACACAAAAGTATCGTTTTTTGACAATAACAATATAATTGAATGCACTTTAGTTTAACAAAAAACCGTTACCCTAAATCTATATTATATTTATTACAAATTATCCGTATAATCACAAAGTTTGTAGTTCGGATTCTGGGATAAATTTGCTGTTCAGGTTCCGATATAATCCAGTTCAGTTTTGCACCATGGTTAACATAACGAAATTAAATTATGATGGTCTGCTATACAAGGCGACCTCATGATTTATCTAGAAATATTTCTGTTGTTACAGTTGTATTTTCAAGTTTCCCGTGAAGGAAACATAACTATGCTATTTTGCTCATTACTCGGTCGTTCGGTTAGGGATTATATGATCTTTTCGTTGTTTTACGCTATAAAATCAATGCTCATGTTAACTGTATATAACATTTGTTCAGTTTACGTTATGTATGTACGTTTGTTTTGTACTGAATCCCTCGTACACATGCACTTTTGAAATTGGGACTTGAATTACGCAGTGTATAACATTTTTGTTTTAAACGGCTGAAACAAGCATCACATATCTTAGCATTTTTAGGTGTTCGGTTGATGCTTTTAAGCATTGTCATGACAAGAAAAAAAAGTGGCATGTTGAGAAAAACGTTGCTATGTCAGCTTTAGAGACAGATCTTGAAACAACATTACGGTATCACTCGATATTATTATCAAAACACCCATCGAGATATTTAACTACTGTTGTAAAACTCGGTGTTTATTTATTGGAAAACCCAGTTGTAGATTTGCGACAATTATGGAACGATTGTTCGTCAACAAAAAAGTATAAATTCGTTCGTGCGCGTAAATTAGTAATGAATTTTCCAGTTTTGGTAATTCGCTGTTTGGAAAATAAATACAGCATGGTTTGTTTGAAAGAAACAACAGCATCAACTCCTGCGCAGCTAGTGCAATCTGTCATGAAGTTTCAACAACTTGTGTTGTCGAACAGAAAGCTGAATCTCGATGCCAAGCAATTGAGGGAATTGTACAATTTGGTACCGCAAACAACAAGGCCTGTGATTAAGTATGCTGTGGCTATGTCTAATAGGTTGAATTATCGAGAGTGTAGACAGTTTGCAGGTATAAGTAACATTTGCCGGGTTAAAAGTGACGTAATTTTGCGTCTTGAACAGGTTAGAAAAGTTGAAGCGAAGCTGAGCAGATATTTGGCACTTGAAATCGACAGCAATCTTGATAGTAACCAGTTGTTAGGCGCAGCAAATTGTTTGCTTGACTCATTTAAAATACCAGACAGTATTAAAAAGTTGTATCGATTTGTGAAGAAAAGTTCCGAAATGTCTACTTCAATGTTCGCCCGTCAGACAAATACTGAAACAGACCCTCTTGATATGAGGCTTGTTTTGCATGAGCTTTTGCGGTACGCAGAACAATGCGATAGTCCAGTTTCGGAAGGATTTCAAGAGTTGGCAGCAGCAATGGGACTTCCGGATTCTGATGGTGCTGACACGGTACAACAGTTGCAGGAACTTAATTCTGTCGATTTAACGTCGGCCGCGGATGATGAAGCTATGCAAAAAGTTGTGAATCGTTTGAAATATGTTATTGTTGGTTACCATATGCAACAAAAGCTTAATATATTGAAACTTTTGCGCGAGCGAAAATATCGAAGGTATGGTCGGGTTCCTGAAGTGGCAAAGAGATTTCCTGGGGTCGGAAAAGCGATAGAAGAGTTTGCCAAATCAAATAATTGCGGTGCGAGTGCATGGCGCCAAATAAGTCAGATATGCATAGGATCGTTTGCCGGCGAAGAAAACGTCAAACAGAAAGTCACTGCCTCGTCAATACAAAAACATTTGTGGGAAAAACTTGGCGCTCAATTGTCGAAAACGCTTGTATCGTTGTGCCTTGATCACGCCGATAAACGTAGTAAGGGCAGAAGTTATTCTCTTGCAAATGTTGTTTGGGTACGAAGTCGAAAAGGATTCAACCAAAAGTTTTGTCCGGATGTGCACTGGAACAACAGCTGGTATCGCATTAAAGATTTTTTGGAAAAAAATACTCCCAGCGCAGTTCGTATAGATAGTGATGACGCGGCCGCTGTGAGAACAGATACTGTATCAACTCACACCCAACATCGTTCATTGAGTGTTCGTGGCTGTCCAGTAATGCGCCCGCGAGTTGATTATGGCTACGACAGCAAGAAAAACATACAGGTGTCAAGTTACTACTTCCCGAAGATGCTGAGTGTGGAACATTCAGCAGTAGGCGTTGTGAGACATGGGTTTGGTTACGAAAAATCGGCAACACAGCATCATGAAAATTTGTCTATGGTATTGGAACATTTAAATATCCAAAATCACAAAATATGGCTATACAGACGTGATTCTGCACCAGATGAGGGGCCTATATATTCAGAAGTTAAATTTTGGATTGCCTATGATCACTACGTAAATAATCAATGGTACTCGTTCTTAACATCAAGATGGCCCGGAGGTTCATACCTCAAGGACGTCGAAAGGATGAACGGCGCAATTGTAATGCATCATAACAACTTACACATTCCGTCAACATTGACTGGCCCAAACGATAACATAAATACGCCGGAAGGAAGAACCAGATTACTCAAAAATATGGATGCTGCAGTGGACGTGTATATTAATTATGTTCAAGGTGCCCCTTTTATGAAGCGACCGATGGTATTTTTAAAAGCGTCCGATCGTACATGTATTCCACGAATTGAACTAAAAACTTTCCTTCATGGATCGGTCAAACAAATAGCAACGTTACGGAACAAATCACCCGAATGTGCAAGACGGGTTGAGCTCATGGAAAACGTTCGCACAGTTCAAATGGCACACGAAATGAGTGACAACGGAAGATATTTGTACGGGTTGGCGCCTTGTTTGAAACAAGACTGCATTCATGGTTTGTGTTCAAAAGCGTTTAAAGATTGTGATCTTCGTTCTGAAATGTAAACTGTTTGCTTTATTGCAGGTCAAATAAAAACTTCAAACACAAAAGTTGGCAATTTTTTGCTAAATTGTAAATTGATTAGCGTCTTGTACAGTCGTTTAATTACGTCCGAAAAGTACTATGTAAAAGTCTTGTTAAGAATGTTCGCGTATTTAAATCGTTGTAAGAGGCTGACAGGGTGCGACCGAACATCAGACTGCAGCAAAACGAACATGCTATTCGGGTTGTGGTATTTTTAAATTAGTTTTTAAACTTCAAAAAATTGAACCACCATTTGTAATTATGCCAATCACAATTTTTTCTGTCATCCAGGTAATGTAAATGTTATTACATATCTCAGCATATTCCTATTCCTAACAACGAACTATGGATACAAATCTTAGCTTGCACAGGTACATTTAAAACGAAATATAGATAAAACATAGGTTCGCTGTGTCAAAAGTAAAAGTTGCGTATACTGTAAGCATCTGATAGTTTATACATGATTTAACAACTGGAGTCGGATGTTTTTTCACCGCATATCACACCGAAAACGTCATCAGATCGCTGCCAACGAGCGTTATTTTATTGTTACAAGCGGAGATTTTCAACAATAGCGCAATGTCAAGTGTTTACTTCCACTCCGGTATAAATTTCGCTAAAAGTTTGCTGTTACGATTTAATATAATTCATTCGCGTTAAGTCACCCTAATATGTATATATAAATAGGTACGTGCAAACATACTAATACAAAACATATTTCCTGTATTTCAGTGAGAATTTGAGCTGGTATTCTGGTGGCCCAACGTGCTCAACTGTGATTTGGCCAATTCGGGATACGTCGAAAGTTCGCGGTACACCGTGTGACATTTGCAAGGGTCCTTGTCGTGGACACTATTTGCTAGGTATGACCCGTCTCAGAAAACTATTTTAACATTCGATATAGATGCTCTAAACCTATTCACTGCACTCTTTTTCGAATCTTACCTTTCAAAGCCCCCGATTTTAAAATCAACATAACATTACAGAAACACACATTAAGTACATTATTCACGCTAGTGTAAAAATTTTTGCATCGTTTAGTTAGGGTGTAACCGGAATTAGAAAGTCAAATTTGTATGGAAATTTTTTTAACCAAATTTTTGAAACAAGAATTCCTTGATGTGGTAAGCAACTTAAACATATTATACTTTCAGGGTGTGACCGGATATCTGGTTCCGACAAAAAATGGTTGTCCGGTCCCGTATGATAACTTGCTGGATATTTTTTAAAAACTTCAAAAGACGGAAACCATCATTTGTATTTATGGCGACTACCATGGAACTGATTAACTTACTTTTACATAGTTTTTCTGTCATTTACAATAACGCTGGAAAACTTGACAAAATGGCAGCAGTTATTTCAGTGGCGTAACCGTATATATTTCTGTATATTAATATTTCTAACAATAATACTAAACTTCAGCATAGAAATAAATCTATAACTAGGTCCAAGCCCAAGGAAAAATAGCAATATTCTTAATCCTAGCCACCCCTCTTTTATATTACGTGGGAAAACCAGATGTCCTCAACATGGTCCAAACAAATATTGCATCTGAACGCAACGCTACAAAAACATAGAATAGTGGCATGGAATCATTGTTAGTGTTAAAAATGCGTTTGCGTGAGATGTTAAACTTTGTCATATAACAAGAAAAACCAGTAGAATCACGGAATTAAGAATTGTTAGCTACGTCCTGATACTTGAATGCAATCTAGTATTAGATTTGTATTAAGTACCCGGCTCTGGCCGGAAATCAAATTATCCGGTTCCGCCATTTTTTTGGATCCAGTCGCAGCCTGAACCCCTATATTTTACAGGAGAGGCTTCCGTTAACATGTGGCAGAACAATCATCATTGTCAGATGATAAGCATACCGCCATCTGTTCGAATCAAGCGGCATATTGCTAAGAACAGCAACAATCCAAGCAACGGAATAGAAGAACTTGCGGATCAATGTCTCTTACATGAATGGGAAGTAAAACTTGTTATCGATCACGAATACCAAATAATGCAGCGTGCAAGTATGTTTCTCACGTTGTTGCAAATTCGATACCTATCAAGTTTTACGATTGAATAATATATATTTGATCTAACTTTGAAGGTAATAAGGTTAGAAACGTATTTTATTCCTTTACGACCATTATTTAGTTATAAGAAATTATGAAAACATCCCATACGTGTACTTCACCAATAGGTTGTTGTTTCTATTACAGACAATCGTGCCAAGTCGACACGCGGCAAGACTTCGAAAGCTGATCAACGAACTAAATTAAATAAAGCTGCACGTTCAGATATCGAGCTTATGCGTAAGTTCGTCTTATAACTAGCTAAATTTTTTAACATGCTTATATTATGAAATATGATATTCATCGTGTAGCAAAAGCTCGCAATAAAAAATAATATTAATAAATTTTAGGGCGTTCATCAAACATCCAGAGGATGCATTTTCTCAAAAATGTAAGACAATTGATCCACCGAAATTGACAGAATCAGTGCAAAAAAATTTACCGGATCGGGAGATAGATTTTGTACCTAAGGCTAACCTCTTCGTTGTAGCCTCAGTTGCATGCCTTAATTGCATTAGCAAAAAACCAAATACCTTTGTAACTTTTGCTCATGTGACTTTTAGGGCCGCCCCGTTTTCACACACGACTGCAATATAGTAGGGTTTATGCTATTTTACATAGACTCAGGCTTTAAGGCTTAAACTAGGGTCAGGATTTACACTTATTTATAAATTAGGCGTAGGCTTAGGAACATACTTTACCATTAGTTACGGATCCAACAGTAGCATAGGCCAAAACCAAAATATATTTTATATTAGTTTTTCAATTCCGTCATGCTAAATCGTGGTTACGGGAAAGGCAAAATATGTGGATGCAAATCTGTTGAATTTTCGATATAAAATTACTGATGTTTCAGGAAGACCACTCTAATATAGGTTAAAGAGTCTGTCTCACGGCTTGATTGATTTTATAAGTATACAAACTTGGGTAACCTTTTCATTGATTTACTTCTAACTGTATGGGAATAAATGACAGTAAATTTCTTATATCAAAAACTTACCACTATCCGTTTCCCTTCATCCGTTTACAAACTGTTTTCAACCACACACTGAACGGTGAAACCGGATGTCTGCCTTCCTGCAGTGAGTTTATTTGCAACTTTGGGGCAATTTCTCAAGTGTCACTTCATATAAAATCATGAAAAGGTGTATGAAAATTATTTTTCACAATGCATTGTAGATTATCGTTAACTTTAGCAAATTCGACATTTTTGTTGCGTAGTTCTGGTTAACTTCTAACAAAAATTGTCGACCTCAGACTCCTGTTTTTCTATCTCTGTTGCAACTTGATACGATGACATCGGATGCGGAGACGCGAGTATACAAGAGTGACGATTAGTTTCAGATAGTGATCTACCAAACCATGAAACCTGTCAGATTTGTCAACTACCTTCGCTGGATCGATGGGAGGAAGGTCATTGCTCTTACTGCTCTCAATTCTTTCACGTCCAGTGCTTGAAAACGAATAATTGGGCTTCTTGCAGTTGTGGTGCCGATGTTTCAAGGTATTTAAAAGAAACTGTTTGACTAAATTTGATTTCAGATATGAATAGACTCGGAATCGAAATTAAACTTACGAAATTCATTCAACAACTTAAAAATTTCGCTGCATCCGTGAATTTTTTTAATATTTTTCGAAAGCCCGGTTAGTATTTGCCTCAACTGAGTTAGCAGAAAAATTATACGTGAATATCCGTTTCCCGTTTGTGTTATTTTAATCGCTATCCATTAGGCCCTAAAGCAACATTGAAAGAAATTGTTATAAATCATATCCAGTTTTAATTTAGCCAAAACAGTTAAGTTTCTAGAATTTTGCAGAAAGTTTCTACACTAGACGCACAAGGAATCTCGCTTGAAGTTGTTATATATCATACCCCTTTCATTGGTAAAATGTTTTTCAATCAAAACAGTCAATGGATAAAAATATTCACTTGTCTTTCTTAAATTTTTCCGGAAAAAATTGCGGATGCATGATTTAAGTTACTTGCGAGGGCATAGCAGTAGTCTTCAATATTTACCGCCCATATTCATGGGACTCAGGAGCAAAAAAGCTTCAACACTAAGCCAGGCTTCTACTTGTTTCAGTCCGTGGAAAACTATAGACCCCTAAAAATACGGCCGAACTCTGAATGAACTCTGATAACTTATTTGAAATCGAATAAATATTAGTATATCTCAATTGAATAACTAAACAATAATAGGTATCAGGGTACATACGGCGGTCTGCCTACAGCTCCGGCATAATACTTGACTCTGACTCCTACGGAAACTTTGCCGAAAGTTGCGGTGCATCTAGATTTAAGAGAATTCCGTCATTTGTGATATCAAAATGGGTTATAGATCACGTGTATCTCGCAATTTTTCACTACAGATATGCCGCAATTGTTCTAAATGAAAGTAAAATTACGAAATTCGTTCAAAATATCAAGAACCCAAAATTTCTACATAGGTATTTGCTATATTGGAACCCAACGAAACACAGAGTGCTAAATTTATCACGTTAAGATTCACGTGTAATCGAAAATCTTGTGCTTTTAGGCCTGAGTACCACTTAGTCAAAATGAGACACTGGCAACTTTGTTATTTATTTTTTAGTGTACTAGAAGGTTCATACGAATACGAAGTGGAATATTAACAATTAAACGGTTCGTTAATGGTTCTGAAATCTCTGGTTGAATTACTTCTTTTTGTTTTAATATTGTTCATGACATTTGTGTTTTTGTTCTTAGGTGCTAAGCACTGGTACCATAATGTTAAATTGCATCCGGTTGTTAAATTTTCCAGCGCAAATAGACTAACCATTAAAAATTGTTGTTTTAGTAGTAGTCATCTGCCGTACGATATATTTAAACATATCTTGTTTGCTTTTGAGTTACTTTTCTATTCCAGAAATGTGTGATAGTTATAGATGGGCACCGGATATCAGGATATGAAAAATATCCGGATATGTATCCGACTAGAAACGTGTATACGGATATCCGGATATCCTTGCATTGTTTCACCATTAAAGTAGCTGAAGCTGACAAAAACAAATTCTGTATTCAAACCTGAGTTAAAATATTGAGCTACATTCCCGGATAAATTCCATGATGATTTAATATTTTGAGTTCTAAAAACTTGCCAAAATTAAAAGAAAAACTTCAGTTAAGCTTGATGTTTTTCGGAATAATGGCTTCGTATTTTTTAATTATCTCAAAATTAACTCAGGAAACGTTTGCATCAGATACGCACCGTCAAGTAATAAATTTACTGGCAATCTGTGAAGGGCAGATTTGAATTTCCCATAACACTAAACCCATGAGCTCAAAACTTTTGAATTCAAGCTCCCCACGCTAACCGATTTCTTATCATACACCAAAACAGTCCAAAAGTACTTTATGCGCGATTCTAGCTGTCTGACTAATGAACAGCTTAATGTACCTAGTGTTGGTGGCGACAACACTATCATGCTTAGTGTTCTTTCAAAGTGTGGAAGGTTCAAGGAAGCCACAGCCTCCCCTGAGAAAGAAAGCACCAAAATGATTCAAAAAGTTTGGTTGTTGCACAAAGTTTCCTCCTACATTTGTGTGGTGTTATTTTCAAGTGTTATAGTTTTTCTCTATGACCGGCCCGCTGTACAATTACGATCAGCGACGACCTAAACAAGATCGTTATAAATCCAGGTTGTAAAATTCTATTAAGTTGTTAACCAAAGGCATGTGAGTTAATTTTTTATTCTGAACAAAAGAGGTGTATTCCGACTCAACCAGTTACCACATGAAGCAGAAACTTTGTGTATACGTGAGTTATGCCCGGAACCAATAGAGTTTATATGTATACAATTGATTAGAAATAATAAGGTTCATTTATTGGTTTAAGATGACCCGTCCTAATTGTTAGCAGTAACCAAATACTGAATTGACCAAAAAAGGAGGAGGAGGGGTAATAAGAGGGGTTCCATTTTGAGTACGAATCAATTGGAGTCCGTATCCCTAATAGAGCCCGTAAGCGGCGGATAGTCCCTAAACCCTAGAGTCCGTAAATGTCACCAGGACCAAATAATTTGAGTTTTGAAACTACATTCCTAAGTATAACCTTGTATTATTGCTAAGATAGTGACACGACAAATAAACGTTTATATATATATATATATATATATCAGTAACGAAAGGCGGCGGAGCGTGGCTTAAAAATAAATAACAGTCCGTAACCGAATAATAAGGGGAGGTACCCTCAGGAGAGGCCAAATAAATATCATTCCCCCTCTTATTCGGGTCACTACAGTAGCTGAATAAATTATCAGTTTTGGTGTATTCGTTAGGCCTGAACAGGTCGTCAAGCTATGTCCTGCATTCTTTTTTTTCGTGTGCACTATAAATTTTAATAAGTTATATAAACTATCATTCAAATGTTCAGATTTGTAAGGCAATTATGAATAGGTTTCAAACGCTTGCTGAAACGCAGCCAACATAGCAGACAACAGTTAATTATTGTTTACAATGGGCCGGTATATAGTGTTTATAATCAGTAAACAGGAATTCATTACTTTTATGAGCGTTATTCCGTGGCTAGCTTCAGTAAAACTTGCCCCATCTATAACTGTCGGTCTAAAACTGGCCGGAGCCGGAATTAAAGACGAAATTATGTATTGAAAATAGTTAGTTTTAGCCAATATCTGCAATGTGCTGTTGTTTGGTTTTACGTTACTTTTCTGGGAAATTTCGGAAATTCTTTTCTGAAAATTGTGACAAAAGTAAAGCGAAACACACTAAACTGCAAAAATTTTACTGCCGAAATTGCCGTAACCTCCGGCAAAAATTCTACCGGAGCCAGAGGCCGATTTTGTGCCGGAGCCGGACGCAGACTTCCGGCTGTAGCCTGGTGGTGCTTTTTTATTTTTACTTTAAAACCCATAATGAAAAACACCGCTCACAAAATTTTCTTATGTTGCTACAATAGTACATTGCATTGGAAACATTCTCAGCGCAGTATAGTGCTTTTATATACGTGTATAAAAACTCCGGTTGCTCCATAAACCAGTAAATTTAGCAGCAGGTTGTAGGTCTTGAAATGGCATTTACGAAAATATATTTCATTTGGCGGTGCCATATAAAATGAATGAGTTATGGTCGATCATAAAAGTTCGGTAAATTTTTAGTTATTATTGCAAGATTTCAAATTCGGTTGAAATCTCATATACTGAATCACTCAGAAAGGTAGTCTAAATTTAGCAGCAGGTTGTAGGTCTTGAAATGGCATTTACGAAAATATATTTCATTTGGCGGTGCCATATAAAATGAATGAGTTATGGTCGATCATAAAAGTTCGGTAAAGTTTTAGTTATTATCGCAAGATTTCAAATTCGGGTGAAATCTCAAATACTGAATCACTCAGAAAGGTAGTCTAAATTTAGCAGCAGGTTGTAGGTCTTGAAATGGCATTTACGAAAATATATTTCATTTGGCGGTGCCATATAAAATGAATGAGTTATGGTCGATCATAAAAGTTCGGTAAATTTTTAGTTATTATTGCAAGATTTCAAATTCGGTTGAAATCTCAAATACTGAATCACTCAGAAAGGTAGTCTAAATTTAGCAGCAGGTTGTAGGTCTTGAAATGGCATTTACGAAAATATATTTCATTTGGCGGTGCCATATAAAATGAATGAGTTATGGTCGATCATAAAAGTTCGGTAAAGTTTTAGTTATTATCGCAAGATTTCAAATTCGGGTGAAATCTCAAATACTGAATCACTCAGAAAGGTAGTCTAAATTTAGCAGCAGGTTGTAGGTCTTGAAATGGCATTTACGAAAATATATTTCATTTGGCGGTGCCATATAAAATGAATGAGTTATGGTCGATCATAAAAGTTCGGTAAATTTTTAGTTATTATTGCAAGATTTCAAATTCGGTTGAAATCTCATATACTGAATCACTCAGAAAGGTAGTCTAAATTTAGCAGCAGGTTGTAGGTCTTGAAATGGCATTTACGAAAATATATTTCATTTGGCGGTGCCATATAAAATGAATGAGTTATGGTCGATCATAAAAGTTCGGTAAAGTTTTAGTTATTATCGCAAGATTTCAAATTCGGGTGAAATCTCAAATACTGAATCACTAGAAGTGTTAAATTTTTTCAAAAGGTAGTCTAAATTTAGCAGCAGGTTGTAGGTCTTGAAATGGCATTTACGAAAATATATTTCATTTGGCGGTGCCATATAAAATGAATGAGTTATGGTCGATCATAAAAGTTCGGTAAATTTTTAGTTATTATTGCAAGATTTCAAATTCGGTTGAAATCTCATATACTGAATCACTCAGAAAGGTAGTCTAAATTTAGCAGCAGGTTGTAGGTCTTGAAATGGCATTTACGAAAATATATTTCATTTGGCGGTGCCATATAAAATGAATGAGTTATGGTCGATCATAAAAGTTCGGTAAATTTTTAGTTATTATTGCAAGATTTCAAATTCGGTTGAAATCTCATATACTGAATCACTCAGAAAGGTAGTCTAAATTTAGCAGCAGGTTGTAGGTCTTGAAATGGCATTTACGAAAATATATTTCATTTGGCGGTGCCATATAAAATGAATGAGTTATGGTCGATCATAAAAGTTCGGTAAAGTTTTAGTTATTATTGCAAGATTTCAAATTCGGTTGAAATCTCATATACTGAATCACTCAGAAAGGTAGTCTAAATTTAGCAGCAGGTTGTAGGTCTTGAAATGCATTTACGAAAATATATTTCAATATTTCATTTGCGGTGCCATATAAAATGAATGAGTTATGGTCGATCATAAAAGTTCGGTAAAGTTTTAGTTATTATTGCAAGATTTCAAATTCGGTTGAAATCTCAAATACTGAATCACTCAGAAAGGTAGTCTAAATTTAGCAGCAGGTTGTAGGTCTTGAAATGGCATTTACGAAAATATATTTCATTTGGCGGTGCCATATAAAATGAATGAGTTATGGTCGATCATAAAAGTTCGGTAAAGTTTTAGTTATTATTGCAAGATTTCAAATTCGGGTGAAATCCCATATACCGAATTTTTATGATCGACCATAACTCATTCATTTTATATGGCACCGCCAAATGAAATATATTTTCGTAAATGATTTAAGACCTAAACCTGCTCTAAATTTAGACTACCTTTTGAGTGATCAGTATTGAGATTTCAACCGAATTTGAAATCTTGCAATAATAACTAAAAATTTACCGAACTTTTATGATCGACCATAACTCATTCATTTTATATGGCACCGCCAAATGAAATATATTTTCGTAAATGCCATTTCAAGACCTACAACCTGCTGCTAAATTTAGACTACCTTTCTGAGTGATTCAGTATTTGAGATTTCACCCGAATTTGAAATCTTGCGATAATAACTAAAACTTTACCGAACTTTTATGATCGACCATAACTCATTCATTTTATATGGCACCGCCAAATGAAATATATTTTCGTAAATGCCATTTCAAGACCTACAACCTGCTGCTAAATTTAGACTACCTTTCTGAGTGATTCAGTATATGAGATTTCAACCGAATTTGAAATCTTGCAATAATAACTAAAAATTTACCGAACTTTTATGATCGACCATAACTCATTCATTTTATATGGCACCGCCAAATGAAATATATTTTCGTAAATGCCATTTCAAGACCTACAACCTGCTGCTAAATTTAGACTACCTTTCTGAGTGATTCAGTATTTGAGATTTCACCCGAATTTGAAATCTTGCAATAATAACTAAAAATTTACCGAACTTTTATGATCGACCATAACTCATTCATTTTATATGGCACCGCCAAATGAAATATATTTTCGTAAATGCCATTTCAAGACCTACAACCTGCTGCTAAATTTAGACTACCTTTCTGAGTGATTCAGTATATGAGATTTCAACCGAATTTGAAATCTTGCAATAATAACTAAAAATTTACCGAACTTTTATGATCGACCATAACTCATTCATTTTATATGGCACCGCCAAATGAAATATATTTTCGTAAATGCCATTTCAAGACCTACAACCTGCTGCTAAATTTAGACTACCTTTCTGAGTGATTCAGTATATGAGATTTCAACCGAATTTGAAATCTTGCAATAATAACTAAAAATTTACCGAACTTTTATGATCGACCATAACTCATTCATTTTATATGGCACCGCCAAATGAAATATATTTTCGTAAATGCCATTTCAAGACCTACAACCTGCTGCTAAATTTAGACTACCTTTCTGAGTGATTCAGTATGAGATTTCAACCGAATTTGAAATCTTGCAATAATAACTAAAAATTTACCGAACTTTTATGATCGACCATAACTCATTCATTTTATATGGCACCGCCAAATGAAATATATTTTCGTAAATGCCATTTCAAGACCTACAACCTGCTGCTAAATTTAGACTACCTTTCTGAGTGATTCAGTATATGAGATTTCAACCGAATTTGAAATCTTGCAATAATAACTAAAAATTTACCGAACTTTTATGATCGACCATAACTCATTCATTTTATATGGCACCGCCAAATGAAATATATTTTCGTAAATGCCATTTCAAGACCTACAACCTGCTGCTAAATTTAGACTACCTTTCTGAGTGATTCAGTATATGAGATTTCAACCGAATTTGAAATCTTGCAATAATAACTAAAAATTTACCGAACTTTTATGATCGACCATAACTCATTCATTTTATATGGCACCGCCAAATGAAATATATTTTCGTAAATGCCATTTCAAGACCTACAACCTGCTGCTAAATTTAGACTACCTTTCTGAGTGATTCAGTATTTGAGATTTCACCCGAATTTGAAATCTTGCGATAATAACTAAAACTTTACCGAACTTTTATGATCGACCATAACTCATTCATTTTATATGGCACCGCCAAATGAAATATATTTTCGTAAATGCCATTTCAAGACCTACAACCTGCTGCTAAATTTAGACTACCTTTCTGAGTGATTCAGTATATGAGATTTCAACCGAATTTGAAATCTTGCAATAATAACTAAAAATTTACCGAACTTTTATGATCGACCATAACTCATTCATTTTATATGGCACCGCCAAATGAAATATATTTTCGTAAATGCCATTTCAAGACCTACAACCTGCTGCTAAATTTAGACTACCTTTCTGAGTGATTCAGTATTTGAGATTTCACCCGAATTTGAAATCTTGCGATAATAACTAAAACTTTACCGAACTTTTATGATCGACCATAACTCATTCATTTTATATGGCACCGCCAAATGAAATATATTTTCGTAAATGCCATTTCAAGACCTACAACCTGCTGCTAAATTTAGACTACCTTTCTGAGTGATTCAGTATATGAGATTTCAACCGAATTTGAAATCTTGCAATAATAACTAAAAATTTACCGAACTTTTATGATCGACCATAACACCACCCGGCTACAGCCGGAAGTCTTGCGTCCGCCTCCGCACAAAATCGGCCTATCACTGCAGATTGGATTTTTTGCCGGAAGTACGGCAATTTCGGCAGTAAAATTTTTTCAGTTTAGTGTGTTTCGGCTTACTTTTGTCACAATTTCAGAAAAGAGAATTTCAAAATTTGCCAGAAGTAATTAAAACCGAAAAACGACGGCGCATTGGGATATTCGTCCGAACTTGACTATTCAATACATAATTTCGTCTTTAATTCCGGCTCCGGCCAGTTT
>JASANG010003671.1:0-15150 GCA_030248215.1 Enoplolaimus lenunculus
TATGCGTCGTCCACAATATTTCGCGTACAGCGCGTGGAATTTCACATTAGCCATAGACAACTGCTATCTACTATACCGGTGACAGCACGTAGTGCTACTGTTTTTTAAAATTTTTGAAAATTTTTTAATTTTTATCGACAACTGCTATTTTTCAACAAAAACTGATTTACACATGCTAAAAATTTTAAATACGGCAACTGTTATCCATACTCATTTCGAACATCAAATGTCGTCCAAGCTTTTTAATCATTAGGATGGCAAGTGTGCTTCGTGTGGTTAAAAATATACAGTAGCTGTCTATACTACTTTAACAGAAAACAGCTTAGACGGTTGCTGTTTCCTATGCAACGCAACAGGTTGTCATCGGCGTGCTTTGTAAAGCACGGCAGCTGTCTACGCTTATCTGCAATCAAAATATTTTTCTGTTTTATTTTTTCGACAAGTGCGGTGGAAGTGGAAACGTATTCAAGCCTGGGTCTGGGTACAGGGCCGAAGCCAGCTCACTCTTAAAAAAGGGCGCATTATAATTATTTGGCCAATGTAGGGCGCAACAGAAGAAAGCGTGAAAGCGTATTTCTAAAAAGTCTATCGTAAGCCTAAGCGTTGCAAAAATGAGTTCCTAAGCCTTAAGCCTAAGCCTCCAAAAATGTATCTAGAATAAATATCTACTTTGCTTTTTAGACCCACCAGAAACCGGGACGGCCCTATATATGGGCTAAATATTTCAAGGGGGTTGCAAAATTCTTCAAGAGGGAAGGGGCTGAGCCTCCGGCCCCCCTCGGGCTGCTCTCTAGGTTCGGATTGAAGAAGTGCAAGGGTAAACATAAATATGCAGACAAGCAGGACCATATAGGGGCGCTCCATGTGTTTAAAACGATCAGGGGCAGAACATTTTTGTGTGGAACTGTAGTAGGCTTTTTAAAGCATATTTTTAGGTATCTCATTCTACGACGTCTAGGCTAAAGCTTAGGATTATGCTTTTTTATATACTACTGTTCCGAAACACATCGGCCATAGGGCTCACAAACAATTTTAAATATATCGGAGCCGGAGGAAAACGCGGGTGAAACCAACATGCATCATGAGCCCATGGCCCCTCTTAGCTACGATCCCCTACGTTTGTTGGTATCACGGCCGGCGTAAAGATTGTCAGTGCCCCCAATCACAGATTCGAAGAAGCCCCGAATATTTAAAATGTTTTTACTGTTAAACGTGTGGTCAGCTATGAGACCCCTTAAATTTTAAAATTTAAAAATTTAAAACATGAACTCGGTTTTTGGGAAACTTGAAATTGTATCCTCTGAACTCCTAGTATACGCGCTCAAATACATTAAAATTTTTAAAAGAACTTTTTATTTTTGATGTTTTTTATGAACAACAGTAAAAATTCACAATTTGGCAGGCTGAACAACAGTACAAATTCACAGTTTGGTAGGCTAAGTAGCAGCGGCAGGCAAGGCTTAAATTTTAAAAAAATCGATGCGGAAAAATAACATTTCTAGGTTTTGGCATATACCTACATTTTAAACTTTTAAAAAATGTAAAATGCTTTGGAAAATTTTGAATGTATTCTCTGTATGGTGAAATTTTAAGGCTTGGGTAACGAAAGATAAACAAGCTGAAATCGTATATTTGTGACTTTTCACAGAATAAAAAACATAGACAATGTGCCAACAACAAATGTTTAAAATCAAGTTTGAAACGAAAAGCCACTTCTAGCAGAAATCAATTGTATCCATGTTTCCCAATACAAAATGCGTATATTTTTTACTTTGACTGGCCAATGTTAATACTTAGGACCGATGTACGTATGTCTAATGTTACTTTTTTTAGGACCGTCCCGTTTTCCCGCGAGACAGCAAGACGCAGAAGTTTAACGTGAAACTGAAAAATGGGGCAGGCTTATTTCGAGCAAAAGGGAAAACGGGACAGCTGCATATTTTGGCTGGGAAAATAGAAAATTGAAACAACTATATATTTTCACCGGGAAAATGAACCCATTTAAAACTTCCCTACCTATTCATGATATATGGCGTAGATCAAGATATACACAACCAAATAAATAAATAAATAAAAAATTTTCTATCGCTTTGCGTTTGAGTTTTTTTACAAAGACATAACACGCATCCCCATTATAAATGCTGTCGAAATTGACATTAGTCAAGCAAATGCTTATATATTCATGCGTTTGAGTTTTACAAAGACATAACACGCATCCCCATTATAAATGTTGTCGAGATTGACATTAGTCAAGCAAATGCTTATAATATATTCATGGAAGGAAAAACCCCTTTCATGCGAGCATATTCAGTATTTTAAAAATTTCTGTTCTGAAAAGAAACACGCTTTGATTCACGCTGCGCTACAGTACCTTTTGGATTATTTGGATCTTGCACACCCATACACCTTTTAAAGAACATCATTTCACATAGGCTTGGGCTTAGAAGAATGATTCAATGAAGCTTTTGCAATGTCAATGTCTTGACACCAAAACTGCGTATACATATCAAGTGCTAAAAATAGTAGAAAAACAAACGTATCAGGCATTTTTGTTGATTTCAGGAATAACGCAAAAAGTTGGCTTTTTTATAGACGTATACACTTTGTGGCAAGTTTTGAATGGGCAAAAACAAAGAAATCAAAATATAGAAATTTTCCTGGATACAAAAATGTGACCATTGTAAAAACTGGCATGGCAGAATAAAAAATCGCACTTGAAAATCAACATGCTTTATATCGGAAGTTGCATATTTAAAGTTCTATTTCGTCGTCATCAGAAGTTGAATCGCACCTTATAAATGCTAAATTTCCCTCAACTCTTCGTTTTTCTAGCTCCGTTTGAGTTATAGGAAAGTACTCGATCTCGCTGTCAACTGCAGCATTATAACAGTAATTTGCAGAATCTTTTAAACTTTCTGCTATAGACGTCCAAACACATGACTGCTGTGTTTCATTGCTGTTGATATCATTTTCGTATTGTTGCGATTCAAGATTGAGTGAATCCTCCTGGTCAGTATTATTTGTGCATCGAATTATATTTGCTTTGTTCCGCATAACAGGATTATTTCGCATATCAGGTTTATTAGTTCGCAAAACAGCTCCTGCTGCACGAGAAAGGGATCTTTTACGTGGTTTGGTAGTAGTACAGTCTTTAACGTTCTGGCTTTGACTGACGTTTTTCAACTGTTTAAGCTTTTGCGATCGTTTACGTCGCGTGTGTATTGAATCTTCTTCCGCTTCGTCTCCACTACTAGAGTCGCTTTCGTTAAGTTCAGAGTCTGTTTGTTCAATATCAGAATCTTGATCAGATTCAGAGATTGTTTCACCAACTATACGCTTGTATTTGCGATATTTCACGGAACGAAACTTACTGTGTCTTAAACAGCGTTGTGACTTCCGTAATTTTTGCCTGTGTTCGCCTAAAAACAACAGCTTTCGCGAGTATACTGAAAATGGCACCTTTTAATTTAAGTTTAAAATTTTAAGATTAAAACTCATGCTTACACTCAGGCTTAGGCTTACGTAGACGCCTAAAAAAGTTTTGGGTTAGGGAAGTTTTTTCATATGTTAAAATCGTGAGAATAAGCCTAAGCATGTGGAGGGAAGTGTGCGCAAGCCAAAATAAAGTTAACATATACGTACAAACCTCTAGAATTTAAGGATCATACGGGACGTTATGATGTTGGTGGCTGATAATTTCGTCTAAACATAAATCCGGAAAATTGGCTTTGTAGTGAGGCTTGGGATCGGTAGGAATATAATACTTGTTAACTATGTCAATAAAATCGGGTTTACTACACAGTTCCTGGTAGCGAGCACATATGTGCGGACCCCCTGTTTCTCGAAAATGTGCAAACAGTTCTGTGAGTTGCAATAACATATTACCATCATCGTCTACGTCTTCAATATCAAAAATTTCACCATGCTTTTTGTGACAGTGTGCAACATAGTATTCAAACCGAATAAATTTCGCAAAACACACTAGGAAATTAGGTATAACCATCTCCCTAAACCTATGTCTAAGCCTATGTGTACGCCTAAGCCTGTGAGGGGAAGAGTACATAAGCCAATGGCATTCCTAATATAACAATTGTGGTGGCTATCAGGGTTTGAATCAGCACGACATAACGAATATTCTGTTTTTATTTTGAAAAGTACCAAAACTTACAATTGATTTTTTGTGACATAAGACGCTCGATTTCACGGCTGGTTTCCTCCTGCGTAAGCATACAAGTGCGCGCAAGATTTTCTGCTTCAGCATAGGGATCTTTGTGACTGCTGACAATTCGTTTCACATAACGCGCAATTCGAACCGATGGATATTCCGTAATCATTAATGATGGATCATTCATAGCAGCATTTATTGCTTCATTTTCTACAAAATTTTCAACCACGCAAAATAACATCTTCACTTTATGTTTTAAATTATCTTGAAAACATTCAGGCTCAGATTTAAGCTAAAATATGTAGAACAAAAGCATTCAGACCCAGATTTGTTAGCCAAACAAGTGTGTTAAGATTTATACCCATATTTTCAAATAGGAATTCACATACAACATCTGTCACAAAGTTACTATATAATGAGTTTTTTCGCTAGAAGCTACGCAACAAAGTGATAACAATGTTGGAAGAACAAGTTGCTCAGTGTTTCCTATATTTTTATAGAAAAGTATGTACAAAATGTGCAAACTAAAACAATTTTAATTATTTACAGCTGAACAAATTTTTTTATATTCAACTTGACCAATGTCAGTGTCAAAAAAGTTTTGAATTAGGACTACTCCAACATGGATATCGAAAAGTTTTAGTTTAAAACTGATAGAGTTGCAGAAATTCAACAATTGGAATATAAGTTCACTTTGTTTTTAAAAATTCTATTTTACCTGGAAGAAAATGACCACGACATGGTCCTTTGCAATCAGCACATGCTGCGCCCCAAACTCGGTTTGGATCTTGAACAGGATAAATAATTTGAAAGATGTACGGTCCGTTGGAATACCAGCGTAAATCGTCTCTGTAAAAATGTGTCCGTAAATTTGACGCTAGTCAAGAATAAATGCCTCTTCATTGAGAGATAAGGGAAATGGTCGAAGACACTAGCTTCTGGTTTAGATTAAAATTAGAATTAGGCTTAGGTTTAGACTATGCTTAGTATATAGGCAGCCCCTATTGTTTACATGGGCCGTATATTAATTATATGCCTATGCACTCCTAAACTGTTCCTTTCTTTTCAATAATATGTCATGTGCGTAAATTTTGAATATCACAAAAAGTACTATATATTTACAGTTCGAATTTAAAAATGTTTTATTTTTCACCCCAGAAGCTATTTAAATTTCAACTACGTACGCAAAATCCAACACCTAGAGACTGAATATTATGAACTTTTTCTGAAACCTCAATATGTTAATGTGTTGAAAGTACAACGAGTTCAACGTGCGAACATGTTTTTAGCTTTTGGAAAATTTTTTGTTTTTATGTAAAGGTATAGCTATACATATATAAATTTTTAACTCTGCGATTTATTTTCCGTATCTATAGTATTTTTCTGATTTAAAGCATGGTGAAATCTAGGAATTCTGGAAGTATTTTGGGCAAACATGTTTGAACTAAAAACAAAAAGGAACGCTTACATTTTACATTTGAAATCTTCTGAACGCGTATATTTGGCACATAAAGGGTGATCGCAGTCGTATTTGCCGCAGCACAATTGCAAGCCATAGAAGTACTTTGTATCTTTTGACACCATTTCATGAAACTTTTGTATCTTTTGAGCAGCGATCAACCGGTTCCATAAATCGGGATGTTTTGATTTTTGAGCGTTTCTTTGTTCAGCATTCGATGACAGAAAAGCTTTGACCAGTTTCTTTGTAAATGGTGTTTGTTCGCCGAGCATTAGTTTAATCGGAACGTTGTTGTATTTCACACCCTGCACATGGCTGATGTATATGTGGCCCGCCATTTCACTATTTTCCTTTAATAGCTGTTTGCCAGGTTTCGTATCCCAGTAGTTATTATCACCAACAGAAGTGGATGGGAAGTGGAACAACGTTTCCGCTTGTTTCAAACACCCGTTGACTCTTTCTACATCATTTTTGTACGATCCTCCTGGATACCGAGTCGTGACAATCGTCATCATTTGTGCTTTTTCAAGATGAAGTAGAGCTGTGAATAGTTTAACCTCTTTTTTACTTGGGCCTTCGTTCGGACCACCGTCGCGTCTGTACAACCAGACTAAAAACTGGTCAGGGTTTTCGATGGCTGAAGCTTCAACATTGATATAATCTGTATAATGTTGAGCCGCACTTTTGTCATAAAGTCCCTTCGGCTTCACAACACCGAAAACTTTTAAGGGTTGTACGCTCGTTTGCGGTACAAGATACGAAGAAACTTGGATACCCGACGGATATGGGTTTTGATAATCGACTCGTGTTCGTAATTTTTCTTCGCCATCCAAACACAAAACGGGAAATTGGCAATGCGTGATGACAGTGTCCGTCCTAATTGCAGCAGCGTCATCAGAATTGAAAGTCACGGCAAATGGACAACGGGATTCCGCGTAGTCTTTTAAATTGTAGAACGCGTCGCTGAGATATTTGTCAACAGATTGCTTAACACTGAACCCTCGCCGACTCCTTTTAAAGCGCAGATCAACTTCGTTATAGTGGCGATGCACTAAATGTTGCAGTTTTCGACGTTGACAACATAAATAAAATATTGTACTTCGCGATATTTTTTTTGGAAAATAAAGTTTATTAAGGTGTTCTTGAATTGTTTTAAACGTTACTTTGTGAGTACGTTTCAGGCGCATTCCTCGTCGATAATAAGCAACCAGTGATCCACCCTTCCGCCAACGATCCGCGCCAACGTTATTCCTTCGTACAAAACTTTCTATGGCTAGCCCAATGTTCGGAAACTTTTTTAAGTAACCCGGTTCAGCGTTTGGTCTCAGATATTTTTCGTCACGAAGAATGCAGAACGTTAATATTTTTTGTCGTTTAATGAAGCGAATCGCGGTTTGCTTCAATAATTCTGCTGCTCTGGCAATGTCATCTTCTGAGATGCACATCCCAATCATATTCGTCGGTTTCACTGAACCGTCCAACAAACAGTGTAAGATAGGTTCAGGATACCCCAAACCGGAAACGAATTCTTTAATTTGCTTGGGAATATTAATACAATTCTTTTTAGCATATGTGAAAATCTGATAAAATAGAACCCGTAATGCTAGGCGATCACCATTACCAACAGCTTCTGCTATTTCGCTATTACTAAAGTTCTTCATTCGCTTCAGCGCGTGTGAAAGTTTCGATATCTCCTGGAGTCTCCTACACGAGGAAAAATCAAGCTCCTGAACAAGCATTTTCATTTTTTCATCTGCAGTTTTGGCAGCGTTGCACATATCTTGAGGCACAATTTCAAGTATATCATCATCTGTTGAAGTCTTACGAAGCATTGACCGAAGAAGCTGCGATGAATAGTTCATTTCTTTAAGATAATCGGTAATTCTTTTCGGCAATATAATATCGTTTTTGTTCGCATGTTGAACCAAACGAAACATAATTATTTTGAGTGACAGGGTATCGGTGCCCATCAGCTTGTTTACACGGTTTCGAACGTTCGGTATAGATATTAAGATGGACGTCAACAGTTCTAAGACTCCAGTAACAGTGCTGAGTGCGGTTTCAAGCTCAACTTGAGAGTCAGAAACACATGAATTTGGGTAACTAACTGTTCTCCCAAAACCACCATTCGCAATATACTGTATTTGCTGATCAATATACACGATCAGTTTATCTTTTTTCAGGCAAGACAACGAATGTTTAGACATAATATCGTTATATTCTTGTTTTAGCTTTGAAACATGTTGCATATCTGCAAATACGCTGGCTTTTATTTCATTTGGACGATAAATGCCAATTTTGCGAAGGTTACGCTCAGACAAGTTGTTAGATTGCATTATTGCGAATTTGACAATGCGCCGTTGGCGATGCTTTATAAGTTCGCACAAGGTGCTAACTGTTTCAGCTGTGAGATGACTGAAGTGATGCTGTATTGCCTGTTTTTCAGCAAGCAGAACTTTAGCCTTGACAACGGAAATGGCCATGTTAATGTCAGTTATCGAAGTAATCAAATAGAGATTGAGGTGTTTTTCATGGAAAATAGCTACAGGCAAGCGATTGAGCATGAAATTGCAGGCGTCTCTGTTTCGAAAATAAATAGTTGGGCGACCATATGTCCACACGGTTTCGACAGTCTCACCAGGGTTTTCCCAAATAAAATGTCCACAGATTATAGTGTCAAACAAAATGTCTGATGGAGCCTTGAAAAACGTACGAATTGCGTTATATAGAAAGCATTCCATCCTTTGTGATACTTTTGACACACGCCAGGAAGAACTTTGAAAGTATTCCCTGATGGGTAACGTATGCGACGTTTCTAAATATTGCTTGCCGTATCTAAAATATATTTGAAAAGTATTATAAATAACGTTTGCAATGTTGCGAGATGAAACTCAAACAGGATTGATTTTCTAGCAATCATAGATCAATTCTATACCACTTTCGCACAATGACGTGGTTTAGCGTTAATTGACTTTAAAAATAAATTTAGACTCGCAATAGAATTGTACTTTTTGCGTCAAATTTAGTATTTAGAATTAAGTATCAATTTTATAGCAGGGTAACGGTTTTCTAAAACAGAACATTTCAAAAAACCAAAACGTATCAAGAGATTCATTTTTTATGCTTTGTTCGAAAGTCCTAAATATTTTGGCACACAAAAGTTTCTTGTCTTAAAATATCAGAAATGTGTCTATTTTGGAGAAAGTAGTAGAGCATTCGATTAGAAATTTCTTTCACAGATTTGATTTTTATTTATAATGAACGATAGTTGCAAACTTAAAATTTTGTTCTTCATCAGGCCAAAGTATCGGAGAATTGTTACACCCCTGCTTACTTGTACAGCTTTGACAAAATTGTGAGAAGCCTTTGAACTTTGGTTTCGCAATCGCAGACAGCAGTAACGCTCTTAAACAAGTTAAAAACATTAAAAACTTCTTAAGCGAAAAAATTCTGTTGGAACCCTGATATGCTGGAATAAATTGCTCAGCACTTAAGCAATATGGGGCATGTTTTATATTCCTATTTAAAAGGAAAGTAAAACTAGACCAACACATTCGTTTGATGTAACCTGAAAAAGTATTAACTAACAATGGCGTCCAAACCTGAAACAACCGTTTTGGCAGGATTGGTTAGGAATTTTCAGATACTTATTAGGGTTGAACCAAAATGAAAATTTCGTACACTTTCAGTAAGGAGTTTTTGACCGTAACTACTGAAGAGGAAGACCACACTCGCTTGCCAAATCCTTCGGAACAAATATTGCCTACGTACCACATACTAGTGTACAAAATTTAAACGAAAGAGGTCCGATATGACTTTACTAGTTCCACATGCAAACTAAACTGAAAATAAGCGCTTGAGATGCGCAAATCGCATATATGAACGGGAAAATTTGAAAATGATTGAAAATTGCTCACGCCTCAGAACACAAAAACGTCTACAATTAGGCACCTAGTAGCTATAGAATTTTACCTTGTCACGTTGAACAGCTTCCGTCGAATCCACTTCTAGACAGCGAGCATCAGTCATGGCCGCTCCTGGATTTTTAACACTGTATTTAAATTCAATACGAACCACTTTTGAAACTACGTATGCGTAGGCCAAGCAAACGCTATTTGAAGATTTTTGAAGCCTTTTGCTATAATAAATCAACAGTCGTCCTGTCACGCACGAGTTGCAGTTCCGCGCGATTTTGATCTGAATGACGAGCAACAGGTATATATTGCTGTTAAATTTTAGAATGTCTTGTTTGAATCCGAAGCCAGTTTTATGTCGAAACAGTACGTAAATGTGCAGGCTAAGCAAACGCAGTTTACGCTTTTCCCTCTTTGAACGATCGCGGTTTATAGGCAGACACGAGTTGCTGTACGCGCGATTTCAGATTTTAATAGCGAACAATAAATATTCAGTTACCTTTTACTATAGGATTCCGAAACTGTTTTGCTAGAGTATGTCACATGCATACTGCAAAATGTAGTACAAAAGTATTGACGTCGAAAAAATTTGTATGAGTTTTATACTCTCTGAACTGCAAATTTTAAAGACATGCAGAATTGAAAAACCAATATAAAAACAACTACACCAAAACAGATCGGTGCCGAGAAAATTTAATTTTGCGTGCAACGCAAATCATATATAGAATACACTTCATGGCTACGAAGCTGCAGTGACAAAATATTCTCACCAATTCACAGCACAAAATATTTTTTTAAGGAGTCTCATTAAAATTTCAGCGTCCGTAGAATAAAACACAAATAATGATTGGTTCCATCTGTTTTAGGAATTCCTACAAAATTTTAGCGGTGTGGTCGAAAACACCGTTGCACAATGTGCTTTTTGCTCAAAAACTTGCTTAAATAGCGTAAAATATTTCTTTTAATATGTCGAACTTGTAGCCCAGGGACAATATTCTAAAATGCACATAGCCCTTTATCAGTTTACGAAAGATTTTCAACCTGACGCACGGTAGCAACTGCAGACCTTAAACTTGGCATGAGGTAGAACAAGATTTTAAAAGGCTACAAATGTACTGAATTTGAATCTCATCTTTTGCCGTTGACGTTTATACTAGTTACAGGCGCTATACCTACACATTTGAGAATACGGGTCTCGAACAAAATGTTAGAGGGGCCAAAACAGTATTAGCGAAGCATGTAGTTCTCACAAGCTTTTAGCGGGGTTTACAGTAAGTGGGGCTTACAGTAAACGAGAAGATAACATCTCTGCAACAGGCCTGTATATACCTCACCGTGAAAAGAAAATTGCACCTTTTAAACAGTTTTTGTATGTTTCCTCCGGCTCTGGTAATATTTGCGTTTCTTCGACACTATCTTGGGTTGCTCCTTGCTTTCTGTAGCACTGAGCAACACTAGCAAAAACTAGCTTAACCGCATGAAAGTCCGGGTATTTAAAACCCCTTTTAGATCTACCGCATGCTACAATAAAAATACTGCGCTGAAAAACCTTTTTATATATTTTGATGAAAATAAAAAATCCAACGGACGTAGGTATACGCTATACGCTCTTTTTTACTATTAAAAGTAGGTTTTTAAAAAACGTTTGTTTACGCAAAGGTAGAAAACACACAAACGTATAGGCTTGGTTTTATTCGGCTGACATACACGGCCAAAAAATGTAGAGCAAACACAAGCACAAACAACAGACACCGTTTCGAATTGCAGATATGCGAAGCAACTGAAAAATCTAAAACAGATGCTTCAAAGACGAGACACCGAAAAATCCTAAAACTTAAAAATTTCTTCTGAAACATTGGTGCACACAGAAAATGTTTGATTGCTTTGAACACATGAAATTGTTTTAAAAAAATCAAATTGTGATGGCACACAAAAATTAAATAACGGTGAACCCAGATTTTTTTGCAAAATTGACCCACATAAATTTCTCTTTATAACTTATAAATATTCAGGTAGAGACGCTGTATAGAAAACAGTACTATTTCGACTACTCTGCAATTTTAAATACAAAAACACGACTTATAACAGTACATTATATAACAGTTTTTATACGGTGCAAATATACATCTTTTACAAAACGCAACAAGAACACAGAATTTTTATCGCTGAAGAGGTTCGTAAAACGATAAAATACACAATACATTCAACCACACTGCATTGGTTCCCGAATATAAAAAATAAACAGCATATGGTCCGTGCCATTCGAACTCCATATCTCTTAATATTCATACCTGAGTTTTGTGCAGATGTTTGCTATATTATATATATATATATGAAAATTTTAAAAATGAGTCTATTTTTATATAGTATCTAGCACGTATTCACGTATACAGCAATTGCCCTATTCCCTGAGTTTAAATTTTGTCCTTGCAAATGGCAACTAAACCATAGAATTACTGCGTGATATGGTAGTATATTTTCTATTTTACGCCAAAGCTAACTACGGAAAACAAAGCAAATCGGCTTCTTTTTTATTAACATACACATAGCATTTGATAAAATATAAATAGTTCGGTAAAAACATAAAGATTAGAAACATAAACAACGCATTGTCATAAAATACTTAATTAATCGAGTGACACAAATTTTGCGACACCGTATAAAAAACTAAAAAAGTAGCAAATCCTCAAATCACCATCATAATTTTACTGTTTTGTCTTTACAGATGCAATGCAATTGGCGATTTTAGTTTTAAAGACGGTTATACTTTGCCGCCACAAAATAGCATCTTTCGCTAACTAACGAGCAAACATTCAAGGTAGTGGTAAATATCATAACAAAAATGCAAGGTTTAAAAATACACTACGGCCGCGTGTTTAAAACGAGTAACGCCACAGTAAACAGATACATGGGGAGTAATAGTTACATTTACGGCCCATATAAAAATCAGGGGTGTAGAGTTTTTCTGTGGGACAAGAATAGAGTGGAAGCTTAAGCGTTAAATTATTTTTTGCTTGGGTTAAGCTTAGGTTTAGGCTTAGGCTTAGGAATGACCTTATAATGCTGTTGCGCCCCTGTTCTTTTTCATTGGCACGATTTACAGTAGTAAAATTACTACCGAAAAATAACGTTCGGTATGTGAAAAGCAAAAACGGACAGGAAACAGGTGCAGACGAAACAAATGCAGTATGGGTAACTGTTAAACAGTTGCCAGAAAGCAAATGCGGTTCATATTAATCAAAAATAGGATTTGTTCACTAGCTTAATACGTAACAATAAGTCAAATCTTTCCAGTCTCCTAATTCCTTTATTCGGCTGTCTAATGGGAAGACAAGTGCATATAATCATCATGGACCGTATATGCAGTACAGTATGTGAGTTTAAGGAATGTATAGATTTAATCCAATAGAGAAAATTTTATTTTAACATTTACCTTTTTTAAAATATATACTGTTTTAACAGAAATATAGCCGTATAAAAGAACTATTTTTTCAGCAGCTTAATGTTCGCAACATTATTTCAAAGCCGTACGAATCAAAATTTATCCAATGCAAATACTGGTCATTCACACCAAGAAAATCTTGCATGCAATTCGTCATAGGATACAACCTCTTGTACTTGCTACTGTTTTTAGCACACGAAAGAAATTGATATTTTTAAAATGGATGATGAATACAGAAAGTTGGTCGGGGCTCCGTCAGTAACGGAATTTAAAAAGGTGAAGAAGCATATTATGGCAGGGGCGCTCGAGACGATTGACGAGTTGAGTGGATACAGCGTTTAATATGCTGTCACCTTGGGTTTCCATTTCAATCGTCCTTGTGTAGCCAATGTGTTTCTGACCCGGTAGATGAAGATCATATTCAAATTCAACATACCGGCCATTTTCATTGGGTGGCTACTGCTTGCTTTAATCGATCCATATATATTGCTGACAGCTTATACGATTTTAAAGTGATGAAAAACTAGCTTGTCAGTTGGATGAGTTGTATGGGTTTGACAAAGATTGTCCAAGCTTAATATTGGAAGTAAAACCATTGGTGTGTTCAGAAGCAAACCAACTATGTCGATTGTGGCGTTTTTGCCATTGCTAACGGGTTTCCTTAGCATTAGGAAACGATCCGTGTAACATTAATTACACAAGTCCTTTTATGAATAGCGCATTTGTGTAACATTATCCAACGATGGGTGTTGGAAATGTTTCCAACAGTGAAGATCTTACTGTTTTTAAACATATACATAGGTGTCGTATGCTTAAAAGTGGTACTAAAGTTACGGATAGTATTAAATGGCGTAGCAAATTCTTCCGTGTGCTAAAAACAGTAACAAGTATAATAAGCGTTGTATCCTGATGACGAATTAAGCATGCAAGAATTTCTTGGTGTGAATGACGAGTATTTGCATTGCAGTAAATTTTGATTCGTAGCGGCTTTGAAATAATGTTGCGAGCATTAAGCTGCTGAAATAAATAATCCTTTCATACGGTTATATTTTTGTTAAAACAGCATATATTTTAAGTAAACGGTAAATGTTAAAATAAAAATTTATCGATTGGATTAAATCATACATTCCTTAAGCTGACATACTGTACTGCATATACGGTCCATGATGATTATATGCACTTGTCCTCCATTAGACAGCCGAATAAAGGCAGTTAGAGACTGGAAAGATTTGACTCATTGTTACGTATTAGGCTAGTGGACAGTCCTTTTTGATTAACATGAACCCGCATTTGCTTTTTAGCAACTGTTTAACTTTATCCCATACTGCTATTTGTTTCGTCGCAACTGTTTCCTGTTTGTACTATTGCTTTTAGCATACCGAAACTATTTCGTAGTATTTTACTACTGTAAATCGTGCCAATGAAAAAGTAACAGGGCGCAACAGTATTATAAGGTCATTCCTAAGCCTAAGCCTAAACCTAAGCTTAACCCAAGCAAAATAATTTAACGCTTAAGCTTATTGTTATCTTGTTCACAGAAAACTCTTACACCCCTGATTTCCATAGGCCTGGGCCGTAAATGTAACAATTACTCCCGTGTATCTGTTTACGGTGGCGTTACTCGTTTTAGCACGCGGCCCGTAGTGCAGTTTTTAAACCTTGCATTTTTTGTTGTATGAATATTTACCACTACCTTTGAATGTTGCTGGTTAGTAAGCGTATAAAAATGCTAGTTTGTGGTGGCAAAGTATAACCGTCTTTAAAACTAAAATCGCCAATTGCATTGCATCTGTAAACACAAAACAGTAAAATTATGATGGTGATTTGAGGATTTGCTACTTTTTCGTCTCTTTTTTTATACGGTGTCGCAAAATTGGTGTCACTCGATTAATTAAGTATTTTATGACAATGCGTTGTTTATGTTTCTAATCTTTACGTTTTTACCGAAGTTATTTATATTTTATCAAATGCTATGTGTATGCTCAAAAAAAAGAAGCCGATTTGGTTTGTTTTCCGTAGTTAGCTTTGGCGTAAAATAGAAAACATACTAAATTATTATGCAGTAATTCTATGGTTTAGTTGCCATTTGCAAGGACAAAATTTAAACTCAGGGAATAGGGCAATTGCTGTATACGTGAGCAATACGAAACTAACCAGGTTAAGGCAAATA